>JAJOOH010004788.1:0-40686 GCA_029582605.1 Solanum gracilifrons
ATTTCATTTCCTTCTCATCCTCAACATTTACTTCTTGTGATGCCATGCAATTTTCGTATTATCTATTTTTTATTAGTATAATTTTCTTAGTATTCTAATTTTTAAATTAAAATAGAATTCATTGTCGAATAAGATTATGGAGTTACATTTTCCTTTTCTTTTAAATCATATTTATATATGTTATGTTTAAATTTAACATAAGAGTATTATGTTAAATTTTTTGTTTTGAATTTCAAACTTATGTTATATTTTCAATTTCATTTGTTTTAGGAGTATTGACTCGATATTTTAGGTTGCAGCTTATTTTTTTAGTTAGACTTAGTTTATTATCACTTTGTCAAATGGTTTTATAATTTTATGACATTATATTTATAATATTAATCTTTTCATAAAACATACATTTAATGATGTTCATAGAAATTTTGTACTTTATGTTTTTATGATTAATTTAATTAAGATATACTAATTCGAAAAATATAAATAAATTATTTTTATAATATTAGTTAAGATCAAATATGTTTATTAATTAATCTATCTATACTTACTACCTTAAAACATGAACTCTCTAACTTGAATGTTAAATTACTACACTACCCCTACTTAAAACACCCATCTATATCAATTTGAATAGCATTTGTTCTCTTGAAAGGTTGTGACTATTTTGATGAGTTGTTACTTTTCTGATGAGTTCTGACTTTTCTGATAAGTTGTGACTTTTCCCGATAAATTGTGAATTTTACAAAGGATTGTGACTTTTCAGATGAGTTGTGACTTTTCTGATAAGTTATGACTTTTCCAAAGGATTGTCACATTTTCGAAGGTTCATGACTTTTCAGATAAGACACAATAAGTATCTGTTCATACTATCCTTTGTTGGCTATTAACAAAGGAATGTTTTCTCATATTTCAACCACAAAATTTTTCTAATCTTTTACTCTGCTTTTTCTTACACTTTAATTTTTTTATGTGATTTCTTGTCGTTGACTGAGTTTGATGATCAGTGGAATTGAAGGTACCACTATTTGATAACTCTCAAATGTATTCTTTAAAATCAATAAAAGAGACAATACTCGTCGTCAATAAAAATACCTAACTAAGAGTCGAGGTCGAATTCCACAGAGAATGGTATAAGAGAATTCTGTCAAGAAATTTGGATTGTAAAATAGTTCATTTGTAGTAGTAAAAACAAATGGGTGGATGATTCCACTAATTAAAGAAAATGATTTGGTTATCAATGGTCACAATTAAACTAAAATTTTGGAAAATTTAAGAATTAACAAGCAATCTAGAGGTGTGGGGATCGGAAAATCAATGTCAGATAGGGGTAATTGTGCTGCTCTATAGTGATGAACATTCAAGAATAGGCTAATTCATCTTCAATGACGCTAATCTTCTTTTAATCTCATAGCATCCTTGCATAGAATCTCCTTTCGGTCTCATCTATATGCTATACTAAACAACCCAATACCTTACTCCATTCTCTCTTTCGATGCAGAAATAGGGTAAATAGATCCAATCCATAACCTCTATTTTCAAGCAAGTTAAAGACATCAAACCTAATTTCTAGTATCAAACTAATTACCCACTGCAATCAATCTCTTTCTAACATTGACCGGAGATCGAAAGTAGGAATTAAGTTTGCAACCTTAACCCATAAGTTAACCCCATGTTAATGAGTGATAGATTTGCACTCATTTGAGGTCAATTTAGCTCAATAATTAGTGTCCTGAATGCCTAATTTTGTCCTATCTTGATGATATGTTGATGATTTGCAGCTCTGAAGGCTAATGGACAAGGCAAATATTGATGTTCGAAAGAATGACCAGAAATGTAAAAAGAAGGGTAAACTATACATTGATGATCACTAAACGAGAAAAGAGGATCGCCAAGTGAGCATGACCCTGCCCAAAATGACAGTGCACAACATTGTGTCTATCGAGACAAGTAGCCGATCTCCAAAGGAGAAGGCGATGCGCCAAATGAAAAAGGTGATCTTGCTGATCATTGCTGAAAATGACAGTGTAAGGAGAAAAATTGAAGGCTTGAAAGGCGAACCAAGGTGGTACTCGGCGATGCGTCGAACGTGAAAGGCAGACTCAAACGAGTTAGCCAACTGAGGTTCAAACCCCTAAATCCTAGAGTAATAAAAGGCGAGCTGAATCTCGATTGGCGATTCACGGAAGAAGTTTAACGAGCCCAATAAATGTCACCGGTGACATGCGCATTGAGTTTTTGGACCAAATTTTGGGAAACTATAAATAGCCCAAGGGAGAGTTTTTTTAAGAGTGGAGATTATTTTTGAGAGTTCTGAATATTGGGAGTTTTCACAGAAACGTTAACTTTGTGAAGAACACCTTCTAGCTTTTGGGGTTTCCAACTTTGCTCTTGAATTTGACAAATTGAAGTTGAATCCAAAGTGAGTTTGCTTGTAATTGCTTAATTTCATGTTACCATGACTGCTTTCATGGAAGGTATAATTTCTTTACTTGTTGTGATGGGTGATTAAAACCCCAAGATCTAGGGGTGTAATTATGAGGTTGGGTGTTGATTTAATATAATGGGTATCGTCCTATGCTCTGTTTTGTTGTTGTTCATACATGAATTTGGGCTAATTAACATGAGGTTAATTTATGGGTTAAGGTTGCAAACATTATTGCTACTTCCAATCTCTAGTTGATGCTCAAAAGAGATTGATTGAAGTGGGTAATTAGTCCAATACTAGCAATTTAGGCTTGATGTCTATAACTTACTTGAAAATAGAGTTTATGGGTCAGATATATTTTCCCTATTTCTGCATCGAAAGAGAGAATGGAGTAAGATATTGGGTTGTTAAGATTGGTATATAGATGAGACCGAAATGAGATTCTATGCAATACTATGAGATCGAAAGATTAGTGTCATTGAAGATGACTTAGCCTATTCATAGATGTTCATCACTATAGAGCAGCATAATTACCCCTATGTGTCATTGATTTCCAATCCCTGCACCCCTAGATTGCTTGTTAAATCTTGAGATTTCCATAATTTTAGCTTAATTGTGACTATTGATAACCAAAACATTTTATTAAATTGGTGGAATCATCCACCACTTGTTTTTACTATTACAAATGAACGATTTTACAATCCAAATTTCTTGATAAGAATTCTATACGATATACAATTCCCTATGGGATTCGATTCGACCCCGAATTTTCGTTGGATTTTATTTACTACGACTGCTGTTTCTTTTAAATGGTTTGAAAGAGGACATTTGAGCGTTATCTGAGATGGCACCACTGCCGGGGAGTGGTGGTTGAGAATTCTAATTGAGAAATTAGTTTGTAATTTTATTTAGTTATAGTAGATTGTTGTTTTGTGTTATTGTTGGATGATTTTCAAGTCTAATACAATTAGTGACCATGGTAGTGACAACGATAATCACTATGTTCAAAATGATAATATGCGTGATTTGGATGATATGCATGTGAATATTGTTCAAACCACGAGAGCCATCCAGATACCTCCCATAGTCAAAAGGCTTGTGTTTCACGTAACCAGAACAATGCTACAATTTCTCCAACTAAGAGGAATGTTTGGGATTCTAGCTCATAAAGATCCCCATGAACACCTTGGGAATTTTTTGGAGGTGTGTGGACCATTTGTGTTCAAGAACATCTCTCAAGAGTCCGTGAGGTTGAGGTTATTCTCATTCTCTTTGACTGGTGAAGCTTTAAGGTGGTTGGCGAAATTACCAAATAACTCTATCACTTCTTAGGAACAGTTAACTGATGCTTTCTTGGAGAGGTTCTTTCCCCCGTCAAAGATGGTGAAACTTAGAGCCCAAATCCAAAATTTCAAGCGCATTGGAGGTGAACCTTTGCATGAAACTTGGTTGTGGTTCAAGAAAATACTGCTGCAATGTCCAATATATGGTGTTCTAAATGATTTGTTGTTGCAATACTTCTATTGCAACTTGGATTTAGTCAATAAAGGTGTGGCTGATCAACTAGTCCAAAGAGGATTAATGAGACAATCGTACGATGTGACTGCTTTGTTGCTTGATGACATGACCAAAGTAAACCGAGCATGGCATACTAGAGAGGATCACGTGCCTACTCTACAACTGGGCATGAGCAAAGAACAAATCGAGAAGGACCATGAAAGAGATGAAAACATGGCCAACATGATGACCCAACTTGATTTGTTCTCTAAACATGTCATGGGAGGTGGACTTAAGTCGGCAAATGCGGTTGGAACCAACAATGTGCAGTGCTCGAGTGATGCCAATTTTGAGGCATTATACAATGAAGAAGTTCAGTATTTGGGAAACCAAATGGAGGGTTCTCACACCAACTATCAATGAAAAGGTCGAAACTAAGGTTTGAGCAAGGATTGAGAGAATGTTGGAAAGATTGGTGAGGTGGAAATTGGAGTGATATAAAGGCTAACAAAGATAGATATATTCCTCCCAATGATCGTCAATGACCAAAAGACCCAGATGGGCAAGAAGGAAGCCGAACTGAAGAGACGCTTACAAAGATCTTCAATAATGTTGAATGATCCAACAAAGCGTTGAATTACTTGAAAAATGACTTCTCCACTTTATGTCAAATAGTGACCTCTCATTCAGTATCTATCAAATGACTGGAGACCCAATTGTGCCAGATATCCACTCATCTCAATCCAAGGCAAAAGAAAACATTGCCTAGTGACACGATCCTAAATCCCAAGAATGAATGTTGAGGAATTGAGAACTATGTCATGTTACAACATTAAATAAGGCACTTGGGAGGCAACCCAAGTATTTACTTTTGCTTTTATTGCTTTCAATAGCGTGTGTTGTGAAAGTAGGTTGAGAAGAAATTGAAAGGTTGAAAAAAGGAACATTAGGTGATGCCAAAACCTAAACGGAGATCCGTCGAAGGTGTTGAGCAGACTCATTCTTGTACGCCTTTTGAGCTTGAACATGTGGAAAAGTGTACTGTCAATTTAGGCGGTCTGAGCTCCAAACAATGATCTACTGAAGTTCACTATGCGGATTCCAACATGTCCACCGAATTTACCTTCAAGTTTGGTATTTATTGAGGCATGTTCAATGAGCTTGAGTTCCAATTGGCTGATTCGCCAAATAAATTCGGCGATGTTAGTTGTGACCGCGAACATGCCTGATATAAAAAAGAGAAGGGTCTTTTCAAATTCAAAAATCAAACTCTTTGATATCTTCAAGCCTTTTCCTCTCCTTTCTCTTGCATTGCATTATTTGAGTGATTGTGAGTTGTTAGTGCGTGTGTTTTGACGTTCGAGGAGTGCTTTTGCTTGCTTTGACTGTCAACCCAACCCTATTTCCTTGTTATTCTTGAGTTGTGCTTCCTATTAAGGTTGGCTTTCGATTTTTGTTGAGAATTTTGAGTTTTAAATTGCAATGTGGGCATGGGCTCAAAGCCATTTGTTGATTTTGATTGTTAGATTTCATTGGGTAGCCTTGTATTGTGCGAATTAAATTGTGCCCATATTCTTATTGCTGGTGTTGTGCCTATAAATTACTCTTCTTGAATGCGTTGGTTAAATTGTGAAATTGAACTGGTATATTTGATAGGTCTGAGTCTAATTTGATATGGGTAAAGTCTGAGTAACCCGACATTGATCCGATTGCATGATTTTACCCAACGATAGACAAAGTGATGATTTTCTTAAGAGAAAATCACCAATTTGAGCAATACTTTGCAATATCTGGGGGGAAATCTGAGTACCCATGAGTCGATAAGCATATAAGTGGGTTGTAATGATTTTGGGGAACTTGTGTTTGTTGCGTATGTTGTGTTTAGCTGTAGAAATTAGGCATTGGACTGAACATCTTCTGTTCGGCAGGCTTGTCTTAGCTGGCCAAAGTGGTTATGCGAATCGTCGAGTAATCCCCAACTCGGTTTCTTTAGCAAATTTGTGACCTTGGGCACTTTTCCATTTGTTGAGCTTGTCTTAGTTTGTCGAACCCACTTGGCGAATCGTCGAGTGGGAGTGGACATCGCCTTTGATGCCTGTTTCTTTTCAAATTGCATTGTCATTTTCGGCGAGCTTGTCTTAGCCCGCCGAAACCAACTCGGTGAATCTCTGAGTTGGAATTGATTCTTCCCTTTCTATATGTTCCCTTTGGAAATTACCACTATCTGATTTAGTGAGCTCACCTGAGCTCGCTTATCCTGTTAGGCGACCCATCTTCCCATTTGGTGAGCTGTAGGGTAATTTTTGAACCGTTTTGTGAATGAGTTTGATTTAAACTAACCTTTATAGATTAGATGTTTGAATGTGTGTGCTTTGTGTGTAATGGCTAGAAAAAAGGCAAACAAGTGGTGACATCAGACATTGAGTCAGACAGAGACTCTCCTCCTCCTCTAAAGAGACACAAAGGTATTTCCATTAATGAGCCTTCAGAGGCCCCTCATACTCAACAAGCCAATCCACCTACTCCTACTAGCGGGGGTAAGAAACTTAGGAAACAGATTGCCATGAAGCAGGTGAATATTCACTTCAAGCTAGTGTCACCTCCACAAGATCCAACTTTTGCCTCTAGTGTTGTCTTGATCATAGCTCCAAGGGCCTTAAATAGGCTCAAGGCAGAAGGAAAACAAACTATTCTGGAGGAGCGTTGGCTCTCAACTAATGGAGTCATGAGTGACTACCCTTCTATATGGGAAGCTATAAAATTTCGTAAGTTTAAGCAGTTCACAAAGCTTAGACAACCCTATGTGCAAAAGTGTATTAGGGAGTTCTACGATGCCTATGCTAAGGCCCTACCCAAGAAGAGAAAGGGTACTGTTTGGAAAACTTGGATAAAGTGGAAGTTCATAACGCTGAAATAATCCTTCAAAACCAAATAAAAAGGTGAGTGATCGTAGTCGGTAAAAATCCACAAAGAGTCGGGTTGAATCCCATAAGAAACGGTGTATCATAGAGAATTATTTATCGAGAGATTAAGATTTTAAATCAACTCATTTGGATTAGTAAGAACAAATGGATGGATAGTACCACTGACTTAATATAAAGCTTTTGTTATCAATTATCGCAATTAACCTAAGATTTAAACTAAATAAAAAATTAACAAGCAATCTAGGGGTGCGGGGATTGGAAATCAATATCATATAGGAGTAAACGTGCTGCTCTATAGTGATGTTTATACATGAATAGTCTAAGTCATCTTCAATGACGCTAATCATCTTTTAATCTCAAAGCATCTATGCCTAGAATCTCCTTTCGGTCTCATCTAATGCCAATTCTTAACAACCCAATACCTTATTCTATCCCCTCTTTCAAGAATAGGGAAACTAGATCTGACCCATAACCTCTCGTTCGAGTAAGTCAAGGACATCAAACCTAAATTGCTATCATTGAACTAATTACCTACTCCAATTAATCTCTTTCAAGCATCAATCAGAGATCGGAAGTAGGAATTAAGTTTGCAACCTTAACCCTTAAGTTAACCCCATGATAATTAGACTAAACTCTTGCAAGAACAACAACAAAGCAGAGCATAACACAATACCCACTACATAAAATTGACACCCAACCCCATATAGCACCATCACAAAAAGTAAAGAAAGTATACCTTCCATGAAAGCAGCCATAGGTAACTTGAAATCAAGAAATTAAGAGTAAACTCACTTTGGATTTTACTTCAAATTATCGATTTCAAGTTTGCAATTGTAAAACCCTAAGAAGACTAGAAAAAGTGTTCTAAAAAGCAAAATGTTCTCTCTCAATACTTTCTTCTAAACTCAGTTGTTCAACATTCTGCTCGAACTCCCTTAAAACTCTAATCATTGGGCTATTTATATTTTCCCAAAATTTGGCCCAAAAATCCACTTCGCGACCAACTCGGTGACATTAGTCGGGCTCGCCTAACTTACTCAGTGAATCACCTTTCGTTCACCAGCTCTCCTTCGTGATGCTCTAGGCTTCAAGTGTTTGAACCTCAGTTGGCAAACTCGATTGAGTCATCCTTTCTCGTTCGGTGCATCACTGAATACCACCGTAGTCCGCCTTTCGAGCATTAAATCTTTGCCTTGCACACTATCAGATTGGGTGATGTGCTTTAGGTCCGTCTTTCACATTCGGCATGTTGCCTTTTCTACTGGAGTTTGCCGCCGACCTTCTTTGGTGGAAAAAAGTGTTGTGCACTGTCAGATTGGGTAAGGTCTTACTCAGTAGGCGATCTGCCCTTCATTCTAGGCGATCAACAATGTTCGTTTTGCACTTCTTTTGCATTTTTGGCCATTCTTTCAAGCTTCAGTCCATGCCTTGTCCAATTGCCTTCATAGCTGTAAATCATCAACATTTGATTAGAAAAGGACAAAGTTAGGCATTGAGGACACCAATTATTGAACTAAATGGACCTTAAATGAGTACGAATCTACCACTCATCAACACCCCGAACTTAAACTTTTGCTTGTCCTTAAGTAAATCAAGAACACAATAAGCTCAATAAGGGCGTCTACAACAGTACTCAATGAAAATTAACATGCATGCGCCATGGAAAGACTACTCTAAATAGCATGTTACCCTAGATCATGATAAAAAAACTTCAAATGATGACTAGCTAGTGTTAACACAATCTCAGGATCACTTTAGCTTCTTCTCCAATGCAAGAACATGTTTCAACAAATGCATTCAGGTGCCCTCACATCAAGAATGATTCCATGCTCTCACAAAGCAAATCAACAAAGGTAATAGGAATAAATGAAACTCTCACTCTCTTAAAGGAGAAATACATGCAAGCTTTGTCCCATAGGTTTGCCTATATTTTCTAATCATCACACAACCTGGTTCATGTAAGATCTCAAGGGTTTTTTAGGCTTGTAATGGGGCTGAGGGTTAAGGAATAGTCAATTTGAATTAGTGACTTATACCCTTTTCAAAGCATTGTTGCAATCATCATCACCTCTTCTCAAGTTCTTTTCCTTCTTTCTCATTTGAGGACTCAAGTCTTGACTTTCCACTCAATTTATTTGGAACTCCCTTTCATTTCAACCACTTCTCTTTTTCATTAACATTTTTCTAGGCTATCCTCATCAAATTGATGATAAATACATACTTTTTTTTAATATTTTTTTATAAGGAAGACTTCCTTCTTTTGGTAAAACTTTAAAATTGGAGTCTCATTTCTTCTTTTTTGCCCTTCACTTAGCTCTCATTCATCCTTTCTATCCACACCCCAACTTAGGGTTTTGGCCTAAGTTGGCTAGTCAAACATTACAATGCTTCAAAAAGGATTTTAGGTGAGAAGGAAGGGGTAGTTTTGGCTCAAGAGGCTTCTTTTGGCTGTCAACAAATAGGTTAGGCTCAATTGGTGCCAACATGGATTCACACCCTCACAAGGTAGTCACTATAGGATTTATGTCAAATTTGGCTCTCTCATTGAATTTTTGCCTATGATCATATCCCATATTCACCAAGACATAACCAATTGAACTAATAAGGCAAATTCTAGGACTCTACATGCATGTTTTCAAGTAAATCTCACAACACATGATACTTCTAAATACACTCATCTAGCACATCCCAAAAAAAATTAAAAGCATATGTGCGATGTTCATTGCAAGGCTCACATCCAAACGCAGCTAGTCAACACAACATTCAAAGAGATTGCTCAAAAGGTGTACCAACATCGATTCGCCCTCGTAACACCAACACTACGCATCATGCTCATCATGAGTACTCTTTAGGACATCGATATTGAACAAAATCAATTCTCAAATTGTTATCAATGAAAACATCAAGCATTTCACGATTTGGACTAATGAGGGGTTGCATTCATTAATAGAGAACGAAAATTAAAGTAAAGAGACACACTTTACCAAAAGAGAAGTACTCTAATATAAAAAAAACATTAACTACAAACGTTCAAAATATGAAATAACAAAATACGAGCAAAATGGGATTATTGGCACGAAGGTCCTCACCCCACCAAAAACAAAAACCAGTCTCCTCAATGCAAAATGAATGAAATACTGGGAGGATGAGATCAAAATTAGGCATTGAAGAACCAATTATTGACTTAAATGCAACTTAAATGAGTGCAAATCTACCACTCATTAGAAGCGCCAGGAAATATGGTTTAGTTTCATGCGGGTGAGGTTAACACAATACTACGCACACCTTCTACTCATGCTAAAACCTGCCACATCCGGATGCATCGGAATATTGATGCCTTGAAGGGATGGTTAGCCCCATGGATATATGATGATTCTACTCCCTCTTGGATTGCTGAAGGTGCGAGGATAGAGAAAAAAGACCTTAACATTATGGCTTGGTATTAGTTTTGGATTACAAGCAACAACATCATGACATCCCAGAATGAATCAATCCTCCAACATCCTAACACAATGCTAGGGGGCACTATCATCGACAAGGAGGAGATCAATGTCGGTAGTACCATTGTCGAGGAATTGTTGCTATGGTCTATGCAAGAGCATACCTCTCTCATGTTCCCAGTTCTTATCACTCAGCTATGTGAGAGAGAATATGTTCCCTTTTAAGGGAAATCTGATGTGAGGATCACACCAGCCTCTTGTAGTGACATCAGAAGGACTGAGGCTAATTATTTACTAGACTATGAAACTCGAAGGAAGCCGCCACCACCAGATACTACACCCGCAGTTTATCCACAGACACTAGAAGCTAAGGCCAGCACACCTGCTCCTTCTGTAGAGCAGGCATGTATTTCTGCACTTTCTAATGTGCTATCAGTTTCTGCTGCTCCTGCTAGTACTTCTTTTTTGATGTTACTTCTATGCCTACCCCCACTCCTATCACCCTTCCCCATTGACCTAGGCATTGATTTATAAGATGGGTAGTCTTGCCCGATTGGCGGATGTTAGAGCCATGAGGGTTGAGAATGACATTCCCAGACTTAAAGACAAGGTGACTAGGTGTGAGGGATTAGTGGAGGCCAATGGTGTGAGGGGTTAGTGGAGGCCCATGGTGTGAGGTTGGATAACCTCACTGCATGACTAGAGGCCTAAGAGAAGGCTGGGATAGGTCTGGTGCACTAGACACTATGAGGGGTTAGTTTGCTTCTTTGTGAGCGGATGTGACTCAATGCCATCTATAGACCTCTTGATACTATGGGGTGAGGTTCCCCTACTAGATGCACCTTCCTTTGAGACACCACCGAAGCTCAGCAGTGAGCCTACTTCCTGTGTGCAGCTTGAGATAGATACAAGTGTTGGTATTGCTGATAAGGATGTTGAGAGGGATGATGATGATTTGGCCAATGAGATGGATGAGGAGGATCTGAGGAGCATGGGATTTCATAAACTGTGACAAAGCTGCAAGAGACCGATGAGGTCATTGTTCAGGCGACCCTGGATAGATCTATTCGGGATACTTCAACGGTTGGTATTAGTGCTTTTTCTTCAGACTCCACCATTCCTCTGAGTATGGTGACGGACATCGAGGCCCTATTTGATGCTGCCTTAGTGCCTCCAGTGATTATATTATTGGACATTGATTCCCCAGATGATGATTCCCTTTCGGATACTCTAGATGAGAGTGCTCCATAAGATTAGCCCGTCAGGGCGACCCTCTTATTCAGCGCCCCCTCTCCCTCACTTTTTATCTTTGTATTGAGGACACTGCTAATTTTTTTGGTGGGGTGAGGGCCTTTGAGCCAATATTCTCCTTTTTACTTTGTATTTTTTTAATTTTAGTTTTCAATGATTATATTAGTTTACTTTTGTTTATATTTTTCAAACCCCATGAGTTTTGAAATTCGTGAAATGCTTGAAGTATTAATTGATATGATTCGAGGATCGATTGTGTTCAATATCGATGTCTTCAATAGTACTCATTATGAGCATGATGTATTTTTTTGGTGTTACGAGAATGAAGTCCATGTGATTGCACTTGTGAGCGATCTCTTTGAATCTTTTGTTGACTCACTGTGTTTCGATGTGAGCCTTGCACTGAACATTGCACTTACACTTTTGATCTTTTTGAGATATGCTAAATGAGTGTATTTCGAAGTGTCATGTGTGGTGAGGTCTTACTTGAAAGCATTTGTGTGGAGTCCTAGAATTTGCCTTGTTAGTCTAAGTGTTTAATTCTTGGTAAATGTTAGGCATGATCTTGGGCTTTAATTCAAAGAGGAAACCCAAATATCCATAATCTTCTGTGACTACATTGTGAGGAAATGCATCCATTTTGGCACCATTTGAGCCTAACCCATTTGTTGACAAAAACAAAAGAAAGTCTCTTGAGCCAAATTATCCCTACCTTCTCACAAGCTCACCGACTTAAGTTCAAACACTTAAAGCCTAAAGAAAGAGAAAGGTGAGCTAAGGAGCAAACAATGATCTACCGAATGTGCTCGTCGAGCCCGACTAATGTCGCCAAAATAGTCAAGTAGTGAATTTTGGGCCAAATTTTGGGAAAATATA
The DNA here is from genome assembly GCA_029582605.1 of Solanum gracilifrons. Lineage (NCBI taxonomy): Eukaryota > Viridiplantae > Streptophyta > Magnoliopsida > Solanales > Solanaceae > Solanum > Solanum gracilifrons. The sequence goes on from JAJOOH010004788.1 coordinate 12,411, forward strand.
AGTAGCCCAAAAGAGAGAAAAATAAGGTCCCAAAATATTTCTAGAGATTGGTTTTAACATTTCTTTTTCTAGAGTCTTAGAGTGAAACACTTTACCTTGTGAAGAACACTTTTAGTTTTGGGGTTTTCAACTTTTCTCTTAATTTGTACAATTTAAAATTGATTTCAAAGTAAGTGTTGCTTATAATGTCTTAATTTCATGTCACCATGGCTTTTTTCATGAAAGGTATGATTTCTTTACATTTTCTGATGGGTGGATAAAACCTCAAAGTCTAGGCGTGCAATTATGGGGTTGGGTGTTTATTTAATGTAGTGGGTATTACGTTATGCTCGGGTTTGTTGCTATATACATGGATTTGGGTTAATTATCATGGGGTTAATTTATGTGTTAAGGTTACAAACTTAATCCCTATTTCCGATCTCTGATTGATGCGTGAAAGACATTGATTGGAGTAAGTAATTAGTTCGATACTTGCAATTTAAGTTTGATGTCTTTAATTTGCTTGAAAAAGATTTTATGGGTCGGATCTATTTTCCCTAATGTCACGACCCGAGCCTACACCCCGGACGTGACACGGCGTATAAGACTCCGAAAAGTCTCATACAAGCCTCATAGCATGTCATCACATAAGATAATAGAAATAATGCGGAATTTAAAACTCTTTTTAAATCTATCAATCAAAAACATCATTTAAAATAGCAGAAGTCTACTTGTCTCACATGTCCATCTAATACATTTGAATCAAACCTAGGGTCACGGGCCTTACAATAGAAAGTCTAATAAGTGTCTAGCACAATGAAGAAATGAAATGACAATAAAGCATTTGTCTTCGGATTTATGAGGACATACCACAAACTTGATGAATAGTCAACTCAAGCTTGAACTAGAAGAAATCAACTCAGTTGCTGGAACCTACACTTTGTAGAAAAATAGAGGAAATATGGGTTAGCACACAAAAATGTACTAAGTATGATAGCCATACAAAAATCATGCTTAAAAAGGACATTTTGGTTGAAAACCATGCTTTATGCCAATTTTGAGAAACATCATGAACTTAAGTATAAGAGGCATAAGACACAAACATAATCAACATATAAGTCATTACATCACATTAAAACATTCACCTTAAGTAACCCTAAGCTATACTTGTGCAATGTAAGAATAGCATCCCATACTACTATTCCTACTAAGTACCACTTTGAGGCCACCTTAGATGAACTTACCATTCTTTTCATACTTATCTTTAATCAATACTCATACATAAGGAACACATACATTTCATAAGTCATGACAAGGAAAGTAACTCATAATACAATCCAAGTAAAGCATGCATCATTGCATTAAGCAATTAAGTCAACATTCTCATTAGCTTCATTAAGAGCACATTCATTCATTAGACATTAAGACATTGGAGAATCACACCATAGCCCTCTCAAAGCCTACTCGTGCAATTCATGAATGGCATCCCATACTACCACCCACACTTCATAGAACCTCTTGATAAACCGTAGCACGTATCTCACAAGATGGGAATAAGCATTAACCGACATAGACCATGTGAGCTTAACATGGAATCTGATGTCTGTTCCACACTGTAACGGGTTGGTCTACTTGCCTAAGGTAGGACCGGTAACGTTTTAGCCTAGGTGGATCCACTAGCTAATAACCTATGCTGGCACATAGTTATGGGAAAAGAAAGATGTTCATTGAAACCCGACCTAACATAGGGAGAGCTTCAATCTTACCATATCCACTCGATACTTAGCCTCTATTCCTATAGAGTAGTTCATTCACATTAACATTATTGTACTTGACAGCTACAACATTAGGTCTACCGACCCAAAGTACATTACACATGAAAAGGCCACCACTCTTAGGTCTACCATTCAAGGTACATTATGAAGATAGCTCATTGAATCCTCAAGAAAGGGCCACCACCATTAGTTCTACCGATTCAATGTTTATCATTTCACACATGAAAGGGCAACCACCATTAGGTCTATCGATTCAGGGTTGATCCTTACATTCATTCATAGACTTCTCATGAAAGGGCTACCAATGTTAGGTCTACCAATTCAAGGCAAAGCCTTATAATACTTCATTAGTCAATTATGAAAGGGCTACCACCATTAGGTCTACCGATTCAAGGTTTATCATTTCACACATAAAAGGGCTACCACCATTAGGTCTACCGATTCATGTTCATTATGTCAAGATACATTAGTTACTCAATAGGAGAATGACTAAGCCTACCAATTCAAGGTACTTTAATCAAGATCACATTAATTTACACAAGAAAATGATGCCTTAAGACTACCATTTCAAGGTACATCAATCAACATTACTTTTATTTACACAAGAAGATGATGCCCTAAGCCTACCAATTCAAGGTACATCAATCGGCATGTGATCACATAATGTGGAATACTCTGTTTCCCTCTGCTGGGGGCAAACGAATAGCTCCAACACATCCCATGAGATGTGGATCGTTGAGATTGGGTTCTTGGATATCATGGAGATTTCTGATGTCATCCTGATGGCCCACCTGGCTCCCGTTACTACCGTTGACACTCATGCTTTCTGCAATATTTCCGTAATAACTAAAACACAACTAAAAGTTAAGTTAGTAAACCACCAATAAGAATAACAAAATTTTTTTGGATTAACTACGAACTCTCAAATAACACCACTCCTTGGCAGCGGCGCCATTTTGATGCTTATCGTGACCAATGACACTATCCTACGATATGAGTGTCTACGATCGTCGATATTATAGTAACCCAAACCGAGGGTTGGGGTCGTATCCCAAGGGAGCAATTTTGAGAATTAATAACCAATTAGAATTTCATTCAAGTTAGTCGTAGTTAAAGACATTTGCGATAAAAGACATTGTAAATGCAAAAGAGGTGACAAAAAAGTGTCAAATATGAAAAGGGGGTTTTCTAACAAGTGCTAAAATAGCAAAATAAACAAGAAAATCAAGTATGGGAAAAGGTTCTTGGGATGTGACCGCAATACAAGTAGAGATAAATTGTTAGGTACATGCTTTTGATCGAAGATTTGCAAAATAATAGTGACTAGGCTAAGCTTTAAATGGAAATAAGTTCCTTCTCGGGCAACTTACCGCGTTTCAAATGTATTCCTCTTGGACACCCATTTGCCGCATGAAGACCAGCCTACGCCTTCCCCCACTCACTCTCTCGAGCTGAGTGTTAGGATATGGGACTAGGGCTTACCCTCTCGGGCTGAATCTCATGTCGACCCACTTCTTAGGCTATCAGTCTAGTGGTTTTGGTTTCGCGACCTCCCTCTCGGGCAAGCCGAAAACACATGGGTGGCTTTGTATTTGAAACTACAAACCCTTTAGATTAAACCACACCCACTAGGTGAAATCACCATTAAAATACATCTAACCTATCAGCAAGCAAGACCCAACAATAATATCAACCCATATTTGCTAAATCACACCCCAAGAATGGGGGTTTTTAGCCACACATAAAGAAATAAGAAATTATACCTAACATGATAATGAAATCAATTGGGTATAAGAAATTAAACCTTGAATTAAGCAAAGGAAAGTGAATAGAGAAGACCCACTTCCAACTTGGGGAAGAAGAAATCCTTTCTTCAAGTCTCCACAAAACCCTCTCCAAACTTGAGAGAAAAATATTAGCTAGAATATGTCCTAAAGTGAAAAATAAGAATAATATGTTCCACACTTTATCTCTAATTCTAAATAGTATTTATAGTTTTCACAGATTGTGTTACGGAGGATTATTCGGCGCTATTAGCCGAGATCGCAGATGAACTCGGCGATCCACCTTTTGGTTAGCTCATCGCCTTCAGTGTCTTGCCTTTTGCATCCTCACATTCTGGATCATTGGGCCGTACAGTACTGCTTCGCGGAACTGATTGACGACTTGCCGACTGCTCCTTTCCTCGCCTTTTGATCCACTTCCTTCAAGGCTTTCTGTACTGAAACGAAGGGCATCTCATGTTGTTTCGGCGACTCACCAAGTTAAACTTGGCGATCCGCAGGATTCCATTTCTTGTTCTTTTCAGCCTTATTTGCTCCGTTTTGCGCCTAAGTGTCCATGCTTCCACTTAAACTTCAAATACCAGAAACTTCAGCATTTTAATCAGGTATTGAGGTAAAACAAACATTCAAGGACACTATTTTCATTAAAATAAAGCCCTAAATGAGTCCAATTTATGGACTCATCAGCTACCTTGCCAAAGGTTGAAAAACTCCTCCACCTTAGCTTCCTATCAAGGAATGCTTTACTAAATACCTCCCAATCTATGGGACCCGCTCCTACCGGCCTTGCTCTTCCAATGAGTGAACCAAACTTGGACAACATCCTTCAATTGATAAATGGAAAGTTCCACTTTTTCTATAGAAGTCACCATCATAGCATCAACTACCTTATACACCTCATCCACAAACTCTTGGGGATCCTCTCCCACCTTAGAACCTAGAAACACCGGAGGGTTCTGTCAAGCCCCAAACTCGAGGGGCGCAACTGGCTCCTAATGTCAAAACTCAGGCCCGAGCCGACCTTGCTGAACCATTTGCTACTAGCGTATGGCAGCCACATGCAATCAAGAAAACAAACAAGTATATCTCGGCTTAAAACCAAGCCCTCGGCCGGCAAGGCCCCTGTCAACTAATCTATAAAAGAAACAGCTACTCCCAGGAGATCATATAAATAAATGGCCAACTAGCACATAAATCCTGATTAGGTCGTCGAGGTCACCAAGATATGTATACCAAAACTAAAATTAGGTATATATCAATACAATACATCAAACAACTCACAAGCTTCAGCAAACCAATAACATAGGTCAGTATAGCCATAACGTAGCTATACACCTCACACACTAGTCTGCAAGCCTCTAAGAGTAGTAAAGATTAGCTGGATAGGGCCCCAGCCTACCCATAAAGATATATACAACAAAAGGTAACAAACCTCCCAACTCTGGCAGCTCCGGAGGAAAGGGGCTACCCAACCAAATAAAAGTCAATCCTGCTGCTGAGGAGGTTTACTCGGTCGTCTATCAGGACCTGTATGCATGAATGCAGCGCCCCCAAGGCAATGGGGCGTCAGTACAAAAAAATGTACAAAGTATGAAAGGCAATAGAATATGATGAGGTATCCTGATATACTGGAATAATCTCATAAATAAATCAAGGATAAGATAAGTGTACTGACCTGCTCCTAAATCTAAACTTATCAAAAATAATAAAACAAAAACCTAACAAAGCCCCCATAAGCTCGGCAGGTACAAACAGCACACAAGACCACCTACTCAGGCCCCCATAACCTCGGAAGGTGCCAATAAACTTATATACCCCTATCGGTTGTCCCCTAGCCCCGTAGGCAATCACATAGCCCTCTTAGACATTAATATTGCCCCGTAGGCAGCATATAGATCTCTTAGGCATCAACATAGCTTATAGACAACTCATAGCCCTCTTAGGCAACAACATGGCCCTGTAGGAAGCACATAACCTTCTTAGGCATCAATGTAGCCCTGTAGGCAACTCATAGACCTAATAGGCATCAATATAACCCTGTAGATAACTTATAGCCCTTTTAGGCATCCATATAGCCCTGTAGGCAGAACATAGCCCTTCTAGGCATATATCACATTCCTGTAGCTAACCACAATAGCCCCAAGGGCAACAATAACAATCCAATCGCTAAAAGCGAGCAATTTAGTTATAAGAAACCTATACAAATAGCCTCTAAGTCGTGTCCAACATAGGGACGCTACTAACTGAATAAGAATCCCGACAATGAAAGATCATATCAACTCGAGCAGCCAACAATCAACAATCACGGCTAAAAGTATATCAAAGAGAACAACCCAAATACATTGCTTCTAAGCTTTAAGGAATCATGTCGTAAGTAGGGAATAGCTTTAACATACCTTTTTCGCTGAATTCATGTGTCCTAATAACTTTAATCACAACCCCCCTTGATACTACAACAAGGCAGGATCATAATAAACACAAAAGAATAGAAGATACAACGAAAATTCGATAAAAGATATGTATTTCCGTCGCAAATTGCTATTTGCGACTTATCAAAGCTAGAGTTGATGAAAGAAAGGTCTTATCTTGATTATAAGTTTGTAATACACCCAAAACTTTAAAATATACCCAAACCCCTGCTGTCCACACACCAAAGTACGATATACTAAAATTGATAAAATAAATTATACCATGTTGATGAGCTCAACACGTAGAACAACTTTTGTGAAGGAGTTAGGTCACGAAAATTAGTAACTTGGTTTGTCCTAGAAGTGGATTTTGTAGGTTTTGTGAGTTTTCTGGTTCTTCACTAAGGAAAATGAAGGAAAAAAGAAGAAAAGTCAAATAAGATGATATATATAAAGTTCCACCGACCTAGGGAACCCTCCTCACCAGCCTGCTTGCGCAGTCTTGTAAAAACGCGAATATATCTCCATTCTGAAGTCGTATGAACGAATAGATTGATGCGTTGGAAACTAGACTCGTAGACCTTCGATTTCATAGGTCGCGGGGACCACAAATATTAATAGATTGGGACAAAACGTTCGAGACATTTGACCCAAATTTCAGACCATAAATATTTATTTTGCCACTTACCTAACTTCAAAACTTGAGATAAAACACATGAACACTTAAAATATAACATAACACATCATTCTTAATTTATTACCCACCTTCCTGGTCTTTCCACGAAGATACGAGTCAATTTATACCTTTCGAAAAGTCAGAGTGTTACATCCATCCCCCCTTAAAAACATTCGTCCTCGAATGTAAAACCTAAGTCACGCGGTGCAGTCCTTAGGAGTTGCCAAAATTTAGGCAGTGTATCCTTTGTAGATGTCACTATCCAAGAACCTGAAATGCAAAATTTCTAACCTAGGCATCTCACATGATGACATAAATAGCTAGCACTATAGCTCCACCATAACAGTGCGAACAGTTATACAATGACAACCACAATAATAATAAGAAATAGTATATATATATATATATATAAAATCAAATAGGTATCTTACCTTACTGCCTAATATAAACTGATATGCCATCACCCTAGGGTATGAAACAAGTGAGGATATTTGGACCTCATGCCATCCTCAACTTCCTAGGTCACCTCTTCTTATTCTTATTTCTCCACAATACTTTAACCGAAGACACTTCTTTGGTCCTCAATTTACGGACCTGGCGATCTAAAATGGTAACTGGAGTTTCCTCGTAGGACAAATCCTTTGTGATCTGAACATCCTCAACTGGGACAACCCGAGAAGGGTCTCCTACGCACTTCCATAGCATCGATACATGGAAAACTGGATGAACAGATTTTAACCCCGAAGGCAATTCTAACTCATAAGTCACTCATCCTACCCTTCACAGGATCTAGTATGGCCCAATAAATCTTGGACTAAGCTTTCCCTTTTTGCAAAATCGCATAACACCCTTCATAGGCGAGACTTTTAAGAATACCCAGTCATCGACACAAAACTCTAAGTCCCTTCGTCGCACATCTGAGTATGACTTTTGTCGACTTTGAGCTGTTAGCAACCTCTGCCGAATAAGCTTAACTTACTCCACCGTCTGCTGTATTAAGTCGGGTCCAATCAACCCTGACTCACCTACCTCAAACCATCCAATGGGAGATCTATATTTTTGCCCATACAAAGCCTCATAAGGTGCCATGCTGATGCTGGAATGATAACTATTATTGTATGCGAACTCTATAAGAGGCAAGTGGTCATCCCAACTTCCCTTGAAGTCTAGCGCGCACGCCTGTAACATATCTTCGAGTGTCAAAATTGTGCGCTCAGCCTGGCCATCTGTCTGAGGGTAAAAGGTTGTACTAAGATTAACCTGTGTTCCCAGTCCTTTATGGAAGGACTTCCAGAAGTTGACGGTGAATTGTGCTCCTCTATCAGAGATAATAGATACTGGGACATCGTGTAGCCTAACAATCTCCCTAATACAGATCCTTGCATAGTCTTCGGCCGTAAAAGTAGCCCTGACTGGTAAGAAGTGGGCTAGTTTTGTTAGTCTATCAACAATGACCCAAATAGAGTCAAACTTGCTACGGGATCGAGGTAACCCTGTACTAAAATCCATATTAATGGCTTCCCACTTCCACAAAGGAATGGCTATCTCCTGAACTAGCCTAGCGGGATTTTGGTGCTCAACCTTCACCTATTGGCAGTTAGGACACTGTGCCACAAATTCAGCAACGTCCTTCTTCTTCCCGTGCCACCAATAGATCTCCTTAATATCATGGTACATTTTCGTCGAACCAGGGTGAATAGAATAACGAGAATGATGGGCCTCTTCCATAATCCGATGCGGAAGCCCTGCAACATTCGGAACACACAATCGACCACTATATCTAAGGACTCCATCTCCTGCTGTATCAAATGCTAAAGTCTGTTGATTTTGAGCCTTAGCTTTGAGCTGCTCTAAGCTAGGATCCTCTTGTTACTGTGATTTTACTTCTACAACTAGAGATGATACGGCTGTGTCCTGAATTGTTACCCCACTATCTTCTGCCTCTAACAATCTGACTCTCAAGCTAGCTAACTGATGAAGCCCTCGCTCTAGCTCACGCTTCTCAACATCTAAATATGATAAACTACCCATAGATCTTCGACTGAGGGAGTCAACTACCACATTTGCCTTTCCTGGATGACATAAAATGTCCACGTCGTAGTCTTTCAATAAGTCAAGCCATCTACATTATCGCAGATTTAACTCCTTCTGTTTAAAGATATATTGAATACTTTTATGATCTGTGAAGATGTCAACATGAACGCCATACAAATAGTGTCTCCAGATCTTTAGCGCATGCACAACTGTAGCCAACTCTAAATCATGGGTCGGATAGTTCTTCTTATGCTTTCTCAACTGCCTTGAAGCATATGCGATAACCTTACCATGTTGCATTAGAACACATCCCAACCCAACACCACAAGCATCACAATGCACCGCATAGACTTTTGAACCATCTGGCAATGCAAGAACTGGTGCTGATGTCAACTTGTCCTTCAGCTCCTGGAAACTATGCTCGCAAGCCTCAGTCCACTGGAACTTAGCTGCTTTTTGAGTCAGCTTTGTTAATGGGGTTGAAATTAAAGAAAACCCCTCTACAAACCTTCTATAGTACCCAGCTAACCCTAAGAAACTACGAACCTCAGTTGGAGTCTTGGGTCTGGGCCAAGTCTTTACGGTCTCAATCTTTTGTGTATTAACCGTAATGACTGCATCTGATAATGGCCTAAGAAAGCTACAGAGTCCAACCAGAACTCACACTTAGAAAACTTTGCATAAAGTTCTCAGTCTCAAAGAACTTGAAGGACTGCTCGCAAATGATTTGCATGCTCATCTTTTGAACGTGAATGCACCAAAATATCATCAATAAATACAATCAGAAACAAGTCTAGATCAACCTAAATATACTATTCATCATGTCCATGAACACTGCTAGGGCATTAGATAATCCAAAAGACATTACTAAGAACTCAAAGTGCCCATATCTAGTTCTAAAAGCTGTCTTTGTAACGTCTTTCTCCCAAACTCGTATCTGGTGGTACCCTGATCTTAAATCAATCTTTGAGAAACACTTAACACCTTGTAACTGATCAAACAAGTCATCTATCCTCGGAAGGGGATACTTATTCTTTATAGTTGCCTTATTCAGTTGTCGGTAATCGATACACATTCTTAGTGAACAATCTTTCTTCCTTATGAACAACACTGGTGCACCCCATGGTGAAGCACTAGGCCTAATAAAGCCTTTATCCAGCAAGTCTTTCAGCTGATCCTTCAACTCCTTTAGCTCAGCATGAAACATTCTATAAGGAGGGATAGATATGGGTTGTGTACTTGGAAGCATGTCGATAGTAAAATCAATTTCCCGTTCTACAGGGATACCAGGGAGTTCGTTTGGAAATATATCTAGAAACTCATTAACTACCGGAATAGACTGAAGAGTCGGTGGTTCTGCATCTATATCATGAACGTGAACAAGATGATAAATAAAACCCCTGGTAATCATCTTCCTTGCCTTAAGATAGGAAATAAACCTACCTTTCGGCATTGCTGTATCGCCTTTCCATTCCCAAACTGCCTCTCTTAGAAAGTGGAATCTAACAATATTTGTCTGGCACTCAACATTAGCATAACAAGACTCTAACCATTCCATACCTATAATGACGTCAAAATCAAACATCAATAACTCTACGACATCTACAGAGGTCTGATGGTCGATAATTTCTACCGTGCAACCTCGATAGACTCTCCTCGAAACAATAGACTCACTAACTATTGTAGATTCAATAAAGGGCCGATCTAATGACTCTGCTACTATACGTAACTTCCCCGCAATAAATGGAGTAACATAAGACAAAGTTGATCCAGGATCTATCAAAGCATAAACACAATGGGAGCAAACAATCAATAAACCTGTCACAACATCTGGTGATAACTCTGAGTCCTGTCGGCCGGTTAATGATTATGTATGGTTCTATCCACTACCAGAACTAGATGCTCCCTCTCTGCCTCTGCCTCTACCTCTACGTGCTGAAGTCTGGGGTCCACGCCCTGTAGACTGGGCTGATGAGGAGGAACCTACTGCTGACATGGTCGACTGACCTATACCATCTTGACCTTTGGTAGGGCAGTTTCTCCACCTATGCCCCTCCTGTCCACAAGAATAACAACTTGTGGAACCCTGTTTGCACCTCTCAAAATGCATCCTACCACAGGTAGCGCAATGCGGCGGAAATGTCCTAGCCTGGCCTGAGCCCCTCTGCTGCTGCGAGCCTGATGCTCGTGAACTCTCACCTGGGCCTAAATGTTCCTGACGATAAAATCTACTACCCTGGAATTGCTGTGGTAGAGGTCTAGGTGGCCTAATAGAATATCGGGGTCTGGGACCACCCTAAAAATCTCCCTGCGAACTAGTGGGACTAGCCCTCTTCTGTCGCTCTCTCTCTCTCGACCCTCTAACTCGTATACTGTAGATGTCAGCGATCCTCTATGCCCTGTGCAAAGGCTGAATCCATGAGATATCCATATTATCATTTAGCGCAGCGGTAGAACAAGGCTCGATATAGTCTGAGTCAAGCCCTCCCACAAATCTACGCACCCTGTCATGCATCATATCAACAAATACTGGTGCATATCTAGCCAATGCATTGAATCTCAGCCCGTACTCTAGGACACTCATGCCATCCTGTCGGAGGTTCAGAAACAGATCCACCCGGCCATCCCCAATCTCTGAGGCAATTAGTGCTCTATGAAAGCTTCTGTAAAGCTATCCCAAGTGGGTAGAGATGTAGCTTTTCCCCTAGATCTCTCCCAACTTTCATACCACAATATTGCAACATCATGCAATCGAAATGCTGCTGACTCAACTGACTCAGTCGCTGAGGCATGCATGACTCTGAAGATCCTGTAAAGCTGATCAACGAATTGCTGAGGGTCTTATCTGCAATCTGTCCCTGTAAACTATGGAGGATTCAAGGCAAGAAATTCATGAACTCTCGAACTTCCGGGCCCTTCAGAAGGTCTGACAACATCTAGCGCAACTGGTTGGCATAGTGCAGCTACTAACTGTGCTAACATATATACTACACTCTTGAAATCCTGATTAGATGGAATAAGACTAACTAGAGGTGGTACTGCTGGTGGAGCCAAAAGTCCTGTAGCCCTCGGAGGCTCCTGAAGTTGTGGAGAAGCTATAGGGGGCTGAGAATATGTCTTCCCCTGGGTCTCACAATGGGCTGCCTCCACCTGTGGTACCTTGCCGGTACCCTCGCTTGCGGTTGTATCTAGCCCCTAGCTACTTGTGATCTGTCTAGTGTCAGTCATCTCTATCTGCATACAAGTATCAATTATAAGCCAGTAATCTCAACCCTTAAGACACCGCTCTATAGCACGAGGTGAGCAAAAGAAGGATAGTCATTCTAACATGCCCGGTAGCTTCTTGCTTATCGGATGTGGTGCACAACACATTTATAAACCAGAATCTACTAGATATGGCTTGCAGACTCCCTAGGATACGACGTTGCTCTGATACCAAGTTTGTCACGCCCCAAATTCGAGGGGCACAACTGGCTCCTATTGCCAAAACTCAGGCCCGAGCCGACCCTGCTGAACTATTTTCTACTAGCGCATGGCAGCCACACGCAGTCAAGAAAACAAAAAAGTATATCTCGATTTAAAACTAAGCCCTCGGTCGGCAAGGCCCCTGTCAACTGATCTATTAAAGAAACAACTACTCCCAGGATATCATCTATATTACTTTAAAAACATGAACTCCTAACTTGAATATTAAATTACTACAATATCCCTGACTTAGGTTGTGACTTTTTCGATGAGTTGTGACTTTTCTGATGAGTTGTGACTTTTTGCAATGGGTTGTGATTTTTCGATGAGATGTGACTTTTCCAAAGAGTTGCGACTTTTCAAAAGAGATGTGACTTTTTAAAAGAGTTGTGACTTTTCCAAAGGGTTGTAACTTCTTAGAAAGGTCATGACTTGTCAGATAAGACAAAAAAAATAGTTGTTCATACTGCCCTTTGTTGACTATAAATAGAGGGGTTTCCTCTCATTTTTATTCATTAAAAAAAAGACTAATTTCCTATGAATAGTCACATAAATTTCTACCTTCATGTTTCTTCAGTCATAAATCACAACCATTCACTCCTTATAAATTCTTGGGGATCTCTTTTTTGTGACAATTTGAGATCATTTAAAATTTTCATAAATTTTTCATCCCCAATCCATTGATATGTTTCGCGCAAGTTCTTGGCATTGAAAGTTAGGTATTGACTTTTTATTAAAGAAGAAAATAAGAGAACAAAGAAATATGCAATTATCTATGAACTTTGCTTCACAGAGAAATCTTATATATATAGTGAGCGGGAATTTTTATTTATTTTTCTTATTTTGTGTCTTGAATAATTTCTTTTGTGTTTTCATTCGAGAGAGAATTATAATACACATATTGTTCATTATTTCTTCTAATAAAATAAAGAGATAAAGATGTGGGAGAGACAATAATAATAAACAAATACAAAAAAGGCACATGATTGAAGTAAAATATTTTGTTCTTTGTATTTCCATTTCTTATTCTTTTAACATCAAATGAAGGAGTATCTTCCTAATTTTGCTAAAACATCGGGCATTAATGTAGTCCATTGAATTAGAAGGTTTGATGCTAAGTCTACTGTTTCAAAAATAGATTTTCACTTTTACTTATAATATGATAATAGTTATTTTTTAATAGATATCTAAGTAAAAATGAACAGAGAAAGTAAAGTGTTGATGGCAAGAGATTTAAATCGAATGAAACACTAGGGGTGAATATATAATGAACATATATTTTCGCCTTCCTTCTTCATTGGCTATGAATTGATCCACATATTTTTACTTTTTTATATTTATGTTGATTATGAATTTTTTTAATGTATGAATTTCCTGTTATTTTGTGTTCATTTTGATCGAAGAAAATGTTATGTCATAAAGATACACTCTTTGCTAGCTATATTAAAAATGATAAGAAAATAGTGATTGATCATAAAATGATTTTAAATCAAATTAACTATTTATAAATAATACTTTAAATTTTATTCATCTTTTAATTTTTAATTGAAAAAGTTTAATGTTTTATATCACGGTAGAAGATTTATAAGATACTAGATACTCTCATAAGACAACATCTATATGATATGTATGCGGCAAAATAAAGGATAATTTTCTTTAGAACTAATTATTGACGTAATATATTTTAGTCTATAACATTCTACTTATAAAAGTATTGACATTAACTACGTAAGTACACTGTGTTTTTGTAAAATTACATCTATCTCATAGCCTTACTCAAATATTAATTGAATAATAATATTTTGTAAAAGATATATAACGTTTGAAGATAAAATATTAAAATATTTATGACAATAGTTCTTACTATCATGCACATATTAAATTTTAAGTATTAATATCTAAAAGAATAATTGTACTTAAATGGTGTCCATCATTTACAGTCACAACCTCAAGAGGAAAAGTTATTGCTAACCATTTTTTTATCTTGATATTATTTTTTTGTTTCGTTGGTTAAGTTTGTTTACCACATTGACTAAAGTAAAGAACAATATGACTTAAGAAATATCATTTTTCTCTCCATATTAAAATTTTTTGAAAGCATTTTGAAATGTTTCAATGATGTCTGGTCCTTTCTATCTAAAAAAATAATTAACTCTATGAAAATCTTTATTAATCATTTAAGAGCACTTGTCCAATATTCTTTCAGTTATAATTATTTACTAAAAAACTATAATTTAGTAATATTAATTCTATTTTACAACATAGTATACTATATGATATGATACACATGTGCAACGCACGTGCCGTAAAACTAGTATAAATAAATAGCCGACTAGCACAGAAGTCCTGATTGTGCCGTCGAGGCCACCATGATATCTATACCAAAATTAAAAGCAATGTATATATCAATACAATACAACAAACAACTCACAAGCTTCAGCAAACTAACAAGATAGGTCAGTATGGCCATAACGTAGCTATACACCCCACACACTAGTCTGCAAGCCTCTAAGAATAGTAAAGATTAGTGGGACAGGGCCCTAGCCTACCCATAAAGATATATACAACAAAACGTAACAAACCTCCCAACTCTGGTAGCTCTGGAGGAAAGGGGCAAGCCAACCGAATAAAAGTCAATCCTGCTGCTGAGGAGGTCTACTCGGTCTTCTGTCAGGACCTGCATGCATGAATGCAGCGCCCGCAAGGCAATGAGGCATCAATACGAAATAATGTACAGAGTATGAAAGACAATAGACTATGATGAGGTATCCTGAAATACTAGAATAATTTGATAAATAAATCAAGGATAAGATAAGTGTACTGACCTGCTCTTAAATCTAAACTTATCAAAAATAATAAAAGAACAACCTAACAAAGCCCCCATAAGCTCGGCAGGTACAAATAGCACACAAGACCACCTACTCAGGCCCCCATAAGCTCGGACGGTACCAATCAACTTATATACCCCTATCGGTAGTCCCCTAGCCCCATAGGCAGTCACATAGCCCTCTTAGGCATTAATATTGCCCCGTAGGCAGCACATACCTCTCTTAGGCATCAACATAGCTGATAGACAACTCATAGCCCTCTTAGGCAACAACATGGCCCTGTAGGAAGCACATAACCTTCTTAGGCGTCAATATAGCCCTATAGGCAACTCATAGCCCTTATAGGCATCAATATTGCCCCGTAGGCAACTCATAGCCCTTTTAGGCATCCATATAGCCCTGTAGGCAGAATATAGACCTTTTAGGCACAAATCACATTCCTGTAGCTAACCACAATATCCCCAAGGGAAATAATAACAATCCAATCGCTAAAAGCGAGCAATTTAGTTATAAGCAACCTATTCAAATAGCCTCTAAGTCGTATCCAACATAGAGACACTACTAACTGAATAATAATCTCGACAAGCGAGGATTATATCAACTCGAGCAGCCAACAATCAACAATCACGCTACAAGTATATCAAGGATAACAACCCAAATACATTGCTTCTAAGCTTTAAGGAAACATACCGTAAGTAGGGAATAGCCTTAACATAACTTTTTTGCTGAATTCACGTGTTCTAATAACTTTAATGACAACCCCTCTTGATACTACAACAAGGCAGGATCATAATCAACACAAAATAATAGAAGATACAATGAAAATCCGATAAAAGATATCCATTTCCGTCGCAAATTTCTATTTGCGACTTATCAAAACTAGAGTCGATGAAAGAATGGTCTTACCTTGATTATAAGTTTGTAATACACCTCAAAACTTCAAAATATGCCCAAACCCCTGCTGTCCACACACCAAAGTACGATATGCTAGGAAATCGATAAAACAAATTATACCATGTTGATAAGCTCAACGCGTAGAACAACTTTTGTCAAGGACTTAAGTCACGAAAATCAGTAACTTGGCTTGTCCTAGAAGTGGGTTTTGTAGGTTTTGTGAGTTTTCTGGTTCTTCACTAAGGAAAATGCAGGAAAAATGAAGAAAAGTCGAAGAAGATGATATATATAAAGTTCCACCGACCTAGGGGACCCACCTCACCTGCCTGCTTGCGCAATCTTGCAAAAATGCAAATATCTCTCCATTCTGAAGTCGTATGAACGAACAGATTGATGCGTTGGAAACTAGACTCGTAGATCTTCGATTTTATAGGTCACGGGGACCATAACTTTTAACATATTGGGAGAAAACGTCCGAGACTTTTGACCTAAATTTCAAACAAATCTTTAAAAATGAATTTACGATAACTTTCGCCAACTTTTATTTTTCCACTTACCTAACTTCAAAAATTGAGATACAACACTTGAACACTTAATATATCACATAACACATCATTCTTAATATATTACCCACCCTCCTGGTCTTTCCATGAAGATACGAGTCAATTTATACGTTTCGAAAAGTAAGGGTGTTACAGATTCATCCTCACAAAGTCCCTTAACCTATAAGCCATAGTTCTCACATTAGGGTTCACATGAGTCTCAACAACCCTAGTGTGTTGGGCAATCATAGCTTGGGCTTGAGTAGTTACGGCTTGAGCCATCATTAGGAGATCCGACCTAACTTCTTCATTGGACATGACCGGAGGATCAATCGGAACTTGATTGTCTTAAGGAACTTGATTACCTTAAGGACCTTGGGGAGGAACTGCCTTATTCACAATCTCCTCTTTTATCTTTCTTGAGTTAGCCCTTCTTGTATTCATATCATATAAACACAAGAGAAGGGTTAGGAAAAGGACTTCATAGAGTTAAAACTCTAAGGCACGACTTAAGAGTAATGAAGAAAGTGAAATTTCCTAACATCTTATAGCCTCTCATTAATAAATGTGGTGTGCTTCACACTATGAAAAAGACTCTACTCGACGTGGCTTGTGAGATATCAATCCAAAAAACCATCCCAAAATCTTGTGCTCTAATACCATGTATGTCACGATCCGAGCCTACACCCCGGACGTGACACGACGTATAAGACTCTGAAAAGTCTCCTACAAGTCTCATAGGATGTCATCACATAAGATAATAGAAATAGTGCAGAATTTAAAACTCTTTTTAAATCCATACAATCGAAAACATCATTTAAAACAGCGGAAGTCTACTTGTCTCACATGTCCATCTAATACATTTGAATCAAAACTAGGTTCACGACCCTTACAATAGAAAGTCTAATAAGTGTCTAGTACAATGAAGAAATGAAATGACAATAAAACACTTGTCCTCGGATCCATGAGGACATACCACAAACTTGATGAATAGTCAACTCAAGCTTGAACTAGAAGAAATCAACTTAATTGCCAGAACCTACACTTTGTAGAAAAATAGAAGAACTATGGGTTAGCACACAAAAATGTACTAAGTATGATAGCCATGCAAAAATCATGCTTAAAGAGGACATTTTGGTTGAAAACCATGCTTTATGCCAATTTTGAGAAACATCATGAAATTTAGTATAAAAGGCATAAGATACAAAGATAATCAACATATAAGTCATTACATCACACTAAAACATTCACCTTCAGTAACCCTAAGCTATACTTGTGCAATGTAAGAATAGCATCCCATACTACTATTCCTACAAAGTACCACTTTGAGGCCACCTTTGATGAACTTACCATTCTTTTCATACTTATCTTTAATCAATACTCATACATAAGGAACACATACATTTCATAAGTCATGAAAAGGAAAGTAACTCATAATACAATCCAAGTAAATCATGTATCATTACATCAAGCATTTAAGTCAACATTCTCATTAGCTTCATTAACAACACATTCATTCATTAGACATTAAGACATTGGAGAATCACACCATAGCCCTCTCAAAGCCTACTCATGCAATGCATGAATGACATCCCATACTACCACCCACACTTCATAGAACCTCTTGCGAAACCATAGCACGTATCTCACATGATGGGAATAAGCATTAACCGACATAGACCATGTGACCTTAACATGGAATTCGGTGTCTGTCCCATACCGTAAAGGGTTGGTATACGTTCCTAAGGTAGGACCGGTAACATTTTAGCCTAGGTGGATCCACTAGCTAATAACCTATGCGGGCACATAGTTATGGGTTAAGAAAGATGTTCATTGAAACCCGGCCTAACATAGGGAGAGCTTCCATCATACCATATCCACTTGGTACTTAGCCTCCATTCCCATAAAGTAGTTCATTCACATTAACATTATTGTACTTGAGAGGGCTGACATATCGAGAGTTTATGGTATTTTTAATATATTTCACTTAATAGTTGTGTGTGTTTAGAGCCATTTTGTATTGCTATTAATGTGTTTTTATCTTGTTTGCAGGAAATAAGTTCGGGCGTGGAAGTTGAGAGACACAACTGAAGAATGTTGCAGAAACGGGCATCTACGGACGTGACCTACGGACCGTAGGTCCAGTTACATTCCATAGGTGGCAGGCGTAGATGAACAGGCAAGGCTTGAAGGAAAATCATGGAATTCTTGACCAAGTATGGACCCATGGTTACAAACGACGGACTGTAGGTCGACCTACGAGCTGTCCTGAAGTTCTGTCAAATGATTCAGAGAAGGGGGTTCCAGTACCTGATTTCAAAAGTCTAAGTATGGAGCTACGGAAGAGGATCCACAGACCATGGATCGAACCACAGTCTGTCCTGCTGATCCATCGATTGTTACTGAGAGTTGGAGATTTTGAGTTTTGGAAAAATGCCTTAGTCCCAAACCACGAAAGGGAGCTACAGATCGTAGGTCAGTCCATGGTCCGTAGGTCAGTGTTGTAGATCGAAACCGCATCAAGAAACTTTATTTCCTTAATTCATTTCCTTTATAGTTAGGACCTGTTTTTCTATATATAGGGCATGTAAACCTCATTTTTGAGAGTTATACACTATTACTTTAGTTCTAGATTTTGGCTTTGGAGATTAACTTGCAATTCTAGCAATTATTGATTTCCTAAGTTCGTTTTGAATATTTTAACTTTGAAATTCAAGTTGAGAATTTGGATTTCTTCTACTCATTACGTAACTTCAAGAATTCTTCTTCTAATAATATGAATTGTGTTCTTGCTAGCATGGGTAACGAAATCCACAACTAGGGTTGTGGGAACCATGAGCGATCAACAAAGTATGACTAACAATTAAGTAATTCATGAATAGTGTTGAAGCATGCATTGATAATTCTTTCGTCTAGAAGTCTTTTTAATGGTGCGTTATGAGTCCACAAATTGAACTCATTTAGGGCTATATTTTGATAGAATTAGTGTCCTCAAATGCATATTTTGTCTCAATATCTGATGAAAACCCTTAAGTTTCAGGTATTTGAAGTTTGAGGGAAAGCATGGACACTACTTAGCAAAAAGGAACAAAAGTAGCTGAAGGATCGAAGAAGTGAAGACCCGAGAATCGTCGAACCCATTCGGCGAGTCACCAAAAGGTCTTATCATTGCCTTATGTTCTAGTGTGCTGAGCCCTGAAGGAAAGGATCAAATCGGCGGTGAAAAGGAGCAGTCGATGTATTACCCAGCAGTTCAGTGAAGCAGTACTATGTCACCTAATGATCTAAAACACGACGATGCTGAAGGCTAATGCAAGACGACGATGAACTAGACCAAAGGGCGGATCGCCAAGTTGATCGGCGATTCCGACTAACTTCGCTGAGTGATCCTCCACAACACAAATTTTTGAAACCTATAAATACTCGTTGAGAATTATTTTTCTAAGAGATTTTTAGCTAGATGTGAATAGTAATATTTTATACTTTGCTTCTATTTTTGAGTTCTAAGTTTGGAGAGGGTTTTGAAGAACTTGAAGGTTCAAAGGGTTTCAACTCTAAGAAATTGGACTTGGGTCTTGTGGATTCTTCACTCTTGGCTTGTTTGTAAGACTTAAATCTTCATACCCATTTGAATGCAAACTCATTTTGGTATAAATTTCTATCTCTTTTATATATCTAGCTAAAACCCCAATTCTTGGGGTGTGATTTTGTGAATATGGGTTAGATTATCTTTTGGGTCTTGCTTGTTGATGATTTGTTTGTTGTTGAGATGTGATTTCATTTAGTAGTTGTGGTGGAACTTAATGAAATTGTAGTTGCAAATACGTTTTGACCTTTGTGTTTTCGGCTTGCTCAAGAGAGAGGTCGTAAAACTAAGACTACTAAATTGATGGCCTGTGGGAGTGGGTCGACATGAGGTTCAACTTGAGAGAGTGAAACCTAGTCCTTCTCCCACACACTCAGCTCGAAAGAGTGAGTGGGCTAAGGCTGTTCTTCATGCGGCAAATGGGTGTCCCAAAGAAGCCTATTTGATTTGGGGTAAGTTGCTCGAGAGAGAATTTACCCCCACTATAGTCTAGCCTAGTCACAAATATTCAACAGATTTATTGTCAAAAGCATGTACTCAATAGTTTAATTTTTCGTGTATTCCTATCACATCCCAAGAATCCCATCTCCTTGATTAGTACTTTTTGCATTTTTGCTTGCTTTTTCTTACTTGTGACAAAACTCCCATTGATAATTGACGCTTGTGTCACCCATTAGATTTAGTATGTTTGTATTCGACAATGTTTTCAGCTATGACTAATTAGAATTTAGCTTTATTTTTGTACTAATTCTCAAAACCATTCCCTATAGGAACGATCCCAACATTTGGTTAGGTTACTTTACTATTGTACGATCGTAGACACTTGCATTGGAAGTCATGTCCTGATTACTTAAACATTAAAATGGCACTGTTGTTGGGGAGTGGTGTTATTTGAGAATTCTTAGTTAAGTAATATTTTTGTTCTTCTTAGTTGTAGTTTACTTAACTTGTAGTTTTGTTTTTCTTGTCTGTATTAAAGCAGAGGAAGTGAGTATGGCGAGCAGCACTCGGGAGCTAATGGAGTTTCCTCCATTAGAGGTAATGATATTTCGGGAGCGTATCCTCACCTTCAAGCAATTGGAGGGTGAATGGATCCACAAGTCATGGGCAAGATTTAATGAACTAATCACTCAAGGCCCAACTCATGACATTCCCGACATAATCCTCCTTGACTGTTTCTACAGAAGTCTTGGTCCCGGAAACAAGAGGTTGGTCGACCAACTCATTCTGGGAGGCATTGCGAAACAACCATATGTGATAATAGCCCAAGTGCTTAATCAAATGGCTGAAACAAACCAAGATGTAGAAAAAGACTTCATGTTAGCCTCCCTAATGACTCAGATGGATGAATTGGCCAAAAAGATTATGAAGATCGAAGTCCAGTGCAATAGGAAGGATAAATATATCCCTCCTTCTGAGCGAAGAAGTCCCAAGAACCATGAGGTTAAATACCTTGAGAGAATACTCTCAACTATTCTCCACAAGGTGATTGAGCAAGATAGAGAGCATGAAGAAATGAAGGAAACCATTGAAGGGATAAATCGAATGATTTGGTCTCATTCTGGAGCCGTTCAGCTGCTTGAGAACCTTGTGGGTCATGCATTGCCCGATCTCCAATCGCAACAAAACAGGGGGTTGCCTAGTGATAATATGGATAACCCCAAAAATGGAGTTTGAGTGCTGACTTGCATCGTGCCACGACGTTAACTAAGGCGCTGCTTGGGAGGTAACCCAAGGTTTTAATCTCTTTCAATTATTATGTTAGAATAATGGTGTGTTGATGCTGCAAGTTAAAATGAGGAAAGTGTTGAAAAGTGCAGGTTGGCAAGCTGAAGATCAAGTTGGCAAATCGTGAAAATGGTTAGCGATTCCGCTATTGTCCACTATTTGGACCTCTACATAAAATGGAGGTCCTGTAAAACTCGGCGAGGTAAGTGGACAATCAGCGTGTCGCCTAGTGGTTCAGCGATCTAGACTAACGTTGCTGAATAGGCAACAACTGGAAGGTTTTAAAGGCCAATGGTTTCAAAGTTTGACAAATTTTCATTTTCCACTCGATTTTAATTTTCGCAAATATGCATCTAGTAAGTAACTGTCATTATCTTTGCACTCCTAGTATTTTAGTCATCGATTGGTGTTCGAACTTGGGATTACATTGCCTCCTAACATTTTTAAGTACTTTGATCAGCATAAAAGGTTAGTTTTCCCGAACCCCGAGGCTACTTTGAAAAATTTGTTCTCTTATGAAAATAGGGCTTATTGAATTGATGTGTGCTGGGCCTCTCTGATAGATTTAGATTTTTGAAATGCTGAATTCGATTTGTAAACCTTGCCCATCTTATCTTAATTTTTGTACTACCTTCTGTTGCGCGTAAAAATGAGTTGAATCTTGTGGGGTTGTGCGTGCATGGTGTTTATCATGATTAAGTGTTATAGGTTTGAGCTTAATTGTACTAGTGCATAATTTAATTTGTTTTCAGGGGTTGCGGGGTTGAAGTCGAGAAGATAGGTGGGAAATAGGCACCTTGGGCCGTTTGGCGAGCTGGGTCAAACTCGCCAAACCACTCAACGGTACGCCTAATGACCCCATATCACCTTTAACTTCAGGCTACTTGTGATATGGATTCGATAACTTTTAGTGAGAAGTCTTTAATCGCAAAAAGCATTCGACGACTGGCCGAAAGTCTCCTTGATCGCCCTTCGCTTGCACCTCTGAACCTTTATTGCACAGTATTTTTCGGCAGATAAAACCCTGCTCGCCGAAGCAACTTGGCGATTCACCGATCTATTCGGCGAGTTATTCTGTAATTGTGTCCCTATGACTTTGATTTAGTTATTTTAACTTCTTCCCAATTCTTTGCAGAAATGACTAGATCTAAAGTTGTAGGATGAAGGAGGCCACCCCAACGTAAAACAAAAGGGATTACAATCAACGAGGATGCAGTTGCATCCAGAAGCAATGTTGCTAAACTTTCCACAACTGGTGAGAAAGGCAAGGGCAAAGACAAGACCCTTGAATTATCAGATGCAAGCATTGACAGTGATGGCTTTTATAGAAATGACCCGAACCAATTTAAAAGCAAAGGTGTGGGTTCTGATAGGATGATCTGTTAATAGCACAGAGGGCTGAGTGGCGAACTAAAGAGCTAAATGATCCATCCAGGGTCAGGACTTCCCAGCCTACCATTACTACAACTCCAGTTCCAGACCAAGAAATGGTATTAGAGCCCCCAGTACAGGATCCTCTGCCTAAGTTAATGAGTCGAGTAAAGGCTGAGGGGCTGAGGACAATTTTGGAAGAAAAACGTTTGTCCATAGACGGGGTTATAGACAGGCACCCAGAGATAATAAAGTGCCTGAGATACTATAAGTTACAAATCTTCACAAAGCCTCGTGGCCCTTATATTCCAAATTGGGTAAGAGAATTCTACAGTGTATACAGTGCACTAATACCCAAAAAAAGCAGCTAGCAGCAGGCTTCAAAGAAGTGGACTATGTTGTCATTAGAGGCAGAAGGGTGAAGTGTGATAGTGAGGCGATCAACGTAGTCTTGGGCATGTCTACGAATATTGGGGATCACTATTAGCACTTGATCAGAAGAAAAAAGCTAGATGAGATGAAAAAGTGGTTAGCCCCACTAATTTCAGACGATACTCCAAAGTGGTTGGTGGAAGGAGTTCCGATTGAAAAGAAAGAACTAAGCATACACCAAGGTTCTGGTTCGGTTTTATCAGTAACACGATCATGCCATCCCAGAATGAGTCAATTCTTCGCATTGCCAAGCCAGCTTGCCTGGGTTTCATCATAGAGGAAACTTAGATAAACTTGGGTACAATCATTGCTTCAGAGATACTCATGCGTGCAAGGCAGAGCCGAACCTCACTTTCATTCCCAGTATTAATCACAGAATTGTGCAAAAAAGCTCGGGTACCTCGGGGTGCCAAGAAAGATGTGGAAGTGATGCCCACAACCTCTACTGATATACGGAGGATTGAATCTGAGTACCTTAAGGATCAAACAGAAAGGAAGAAGGCAGCATCGGTGGAGTTAGTAAACACATAATCATCACCTGCAGAGGCACATCTGCCTACTCCGGCTCCTGGGCCTTCAGGTATATCCATTACCACTGCAACTCCTGCTGATACTCCAGGTTTTGCTGCTGCACGGTCTTTCAGACCCACTGCTGTTGCTGCTGTTTCCTGGCCTCCACTCACCCAGGCCTCCTTACTTCGGATGGGATAACTAGCCCTTTCTGCTGATCGTCGGGCTACCAATCTAGAGGTCTCTATTCCAAGCATGATCGAGATTGCCCTAGTTGATGCTATGACACCTCTGAACACTATCATTAATGCCTTAGTGGCCATGATAGCGGGGTGTGAGCACAACCAAGGGGCAACAAAGGAGGTGACGACTTTAAAAGCCGCCATTGCTGAGCTGCGAAAAGAGGTAAACCACCTGAAGTCCAACGATGTGTCCATGGTCTTTGGAACAGTGGAAATTCCAGACGTGCCTGAAATGCCTTAGACCACCACTGGACATGGGGATAGAGTGGAGCAGACAGCCAATCCTGAGTCAGAAGCAGAAACTGATGAAGAGATCCATGAGGAGACTTAGAGAGCTGTAGATGAAGACCTAACCAAGATGGAAGCAATAGTGATAGATGATGCTATGCAGGCCTTCCTAGCACCTGTTGCTGGATTCAGTGGAGGTGGTCTTTCTGGAGTCACTCCGGGCATTGATGCCTAGACAGATGGAACGATCGATTAGCCAGGATCACCTCTTTACCTCCCTCTCTGTCCAATTTATTTTACACTTCGGATTCTTTGTTATTTGCATTTGAGGACAAATGTTTTTATATGTGGTAGGGTGAGGCCTACCTTTGTGTGCTATTGATGTTTGTGTTTTGTTTATATTTGGGCTGCTGTGTTTGATATACTGTTTCTATGGATGTTTGAACTTATGGCTCCTTTTATACTTTTATTTAAAATTGCAAAAAATATGATTTTGACCCGTCCAAAATTTTTGCCACCTCTCGTGTGTTGAATGTGGATGTTCTTTTGCAAAATTTAAGTCTCGGTTCTGATCAATACCGATGACTAGAATAGTGCTCTCAATCGAACAGACATGAATGTGCAGGCTATGATAAGGCCAAATGAAGTTGCATATACATTATGTGAACTCTTTGCATCTCATTGTGACTAGCCTAGTATCAAATTGAGTCTCTTATGATGATCATTGCACACTAGCGAAAGTGTGGAGTCTTGTTTGACTGATAGTGTCAATGCCTAGTGTGATGAGCTTACCTGTGAACTATGCATGATGGATCCTAGAATTTACCCCGTTGGTCCGTCGACTAAGTAAGGCTATCTCTTGATATGATCTCAGGCAACTTCTAAGAGTGTGAGCCAATTTGACATATACCTCTTTTGTGACCTACCTTGTGAGTTTGTGAACCGCTTTTGAACACCCCTTGAGCCTTACCTTTCTTTGGAAGAAACTTGATGAAATAATAACCTTTCTTTATCCATTACCCATAATCCTCATGAAGTTGTGGTTAGTTGAATAGCCAACTTAGGCCAAAAGCCTAAGTTGGGGGTTTGGTGAAAAGAAAAGTGCAAGTCAAGAAGTGCAAGGAAAGTCTCCTCTTACCCATGGTTTTGAGAAAAATGGAACCCCTCCATATAAAAAAAGGAGAAAAGAGAAAGAAAAAGAAAGTTGTGGAATAAAGTACAAAAGAAATGGGGTTCCCAAACAATCCATGGAAAATTAATAATAGGATGACTTATGAGCACTAAAGAGAATGATGAAGGAAAAGGAAATGAAGTGTTGTGAGCACCACATTTCATGAGGATGAAAGTCACTAAGCCTAAATGACCATACCTTTGCACTCAGCCCCATTACAAGCCTTGAAAAGACCTTTTTGATCTTGAGTGAGCTGAAACAAATGTTGATTAGAAAATACGAGCAAACCTATGGGTGTAATTATGCATTGTGTTCTTCTTTGTGAGTGTGAGCGTTGCATCTGATTTCGAAGCTTTAAACTATGAACCATTGTGTGAATATGGAATCATTCCTTGTGTGAGGGCATTTGAACACTTTGGTTAAGCTTGAACTTGCATTTGAAGTAAGTATTGTGAGCATGAGATTCTTTGATATTGGTGAATCACAACTTGAATTTTTGAGTGCACATTTGATCTTTGCATAAGTAAATTGAGTCTTGTTGTGTGCATTCATGATTGAGTCTTGTGTAGCACTGTTCGAGACACCCTTTTAGAATGGCTGAACTTGAGTTTGCTTGTGGACAAGCAAACATTTAAGTTAAGGGTGTTGATGAGTCCACAAATTGGACTCATTTAGGGCTATATTTTGATAGAATTAGTGTCCTCAAATGCATATTTTGTCTCATTATCTGATAAAAACCCTTAAGTTTCTAGTATTTGATGTTTGAGGGAAAGAATGGACACTACTTAGCAAAAAGAAACAAAAGTAGCTGAAAGATCGAAGAAATGAAGACCTGAGAATCGCCGAACCCATTCGGCTAGTCGCCAAAAGATCTTATCCTCGCCTTTTGTTCCAGTGTGCTGAGACCTAAAGGAAATGATCAATCGGCGGTGAAAAGGAGCAGTCATCATATCGCCGAGCAGTTCCGCAAAGCAGTACTATGTCGCCTAATGATACAAAATATGACGATGCTGAAGGCTAACGCAACACGGCGATGAACTAGACCAAAGGGCAGATCGCCGAGTTGATCGGTGATTCCGACTAACTTCTCCGAATGATCCTCCACAACGCACATATTTTGAAAACTATAATTACTCGTTGAGAATTATTTTTTTAAAATATTTTTAGCTGTGTACAGTAATATTTTAGACTTTGCTTCTATTTTTGAAGAACTTGAAGGTTCAAAGGGTTTCAACTCCAAAAAACTGGACTTGGGTCTTGTGGATTCTTCACTCTTGGTTTGTTTTAAGACTTAAATCTTCATACCCATTTGAATACAAACTCATTTTGGTATAAATTTCTATCTCTTTTACATGTCTAGCTAAAACCCCAATTCTTGGGGTGTGATTTTGTGAATATGGGTTAGATTATCTGTTGGGTCTTGCTTGTTGATGATTTATTTGTTGTTTAGATGTGATTTCGCTTAGTAGTTGTGGTGGAACTTAATGAAATTGTAGTTGCAAATGCGATTTCACCTTTGTGTTTTCGGCTTGCTCGAGAGTGAGGTCGTAAAACTAAGACTACTAAATTGATGGCCGGTGGGAGTGGGTCGACATAGTTGCATATGCGATTTCACCTTTGTGTTTTTGGCTTGCTCAAGAAAGAGGTCGTAAAACTAAGACTACTAAATTGATGGCCGGCGGGAGTGGGTCGACATGAGGTTCAGCTCGAGAGAGTGAACCCTAGTCCTTCTCCCACACACTCAGCTCGAAAGAGTGAGTGGGCTAATGTGGAGGATGTTCTTCATGCGGCAAGTGGGTGTCCGAGAGGAACCCATTTGATTTGGGGTAAGTTGCTCGAGAGAGAATTTACCCCCACTATAGTCTACCCTAGTAAAAATATTCAACAGATTTATTGTCAAAAGCATGTACCCAATGGTTTAGTTCTTCCCGTATTCCTATCACATCCCAAGAACACCATCTCCTTTATTAGTGCTTTTTGCATTTTTGCTTGCTTTTACTTAAGCCCCCATTGATAATTGACGCCTGCGTCACCCCTTAGATTTAGTATGTTTGTGTTCGACAATGTTTTCAGCTATGACTAATTAGAATTTAAATTTTTTTTCCTACTAATTCTCAAAACCTCTCCCTGTGGGAACGATCCCAACCCATGGTTGGGTTACTTTACTATTGTACAATTATAGACACTTGCATTGGAAGTTGTGTCTTGATTACGCAAACATCAGTGTGCAACGTTAGAACTCGCTTGTTTCTACTTGCAGGACCAAATAGGTAGTTAATAAGAAAAGAATTATCAACAAAGATTTAGTATGATAATATCTAATAGTCTAATGTCAATTGGTGCGAGGGTGAAAACTAAGCCATACATTGATGTGATGTCTAATATGAGGTAAAGGTAAGAGTTAGTAAATTATACACACGTAGCCGGACCAAGGTAAATTCTCTATTTGCCGGACCAAGGATTTAGAGATACATAACTTTCCACTTTGCATGTGATACACTAGGATAGATTACTATTGTTAGAATTACCACGTTATGAGCTTATGGGGAACACATACACCCTAGTTACTTTCTCTCATTGATAACAACCAAAGTTTGTATCTTTCTTACTTCTCTAAACTACC
>JAJOOH010004789.1:0-24831 GCA_029582605.1 Solanum gracilifrons
AAAGGCTTCAGTCACTTCCTTCCGAGTCGGCCAGCAATTGGAATAAAGGAAATGGTCCTCGAAAAATTGACGAACAGGAATTGGAGCAAAAAATGAGAAAATGGGCCTAAAGGCCTCGAAATTACGTTTTTTTTTTGTATTTTATTGTTGGGCCTAAGACCTTTATTTGCAATCATTATTATCACTTGTTAGTTCTTAGGACATGTGAAAGAATTGGGCCTAAGGACGAAAAGAAAAGCAATTCCTTTTATGTTAGTTTAGGACAACTGTATGTGACATAAATGGGCCGTAGGCACAAAGTCAGATATAGGCCCAAGTACTGGCCCAAGCGGACAGCAAAACCAAACTTGGGCCCAAGTCTCTCTCTCTCTTATTTTATTGTATTTTGTTTACTCGTTATTTTCTACTATTAATCTTGAGATTTTGAAATAATTTTCAAATCCCCAGAAGACACCCATTTTAAAATAATCACTTAACTAAATTATTCGTCTTTTACTTGACTTTAATAATAAATAAATAAGTTTACAAAATATTTCACTTAAATAATATTGCAATATTTTTGTATTTCTCCCTTAAAATGGTCTTAACTATAAAATAGTTCAATTTTGCAAGTCAAGCTAAGTTAAAATTATTTTAAACCAAATAATTAATCGCCGAATAACCGTGTATTAGCGGATATTTTGGGTTCTTTCAAACCCTTCCCGAGATGCTAATAAGAACCCCGAACCACTTTGAATGTTTTTACTAGATTCCTGTTTTAGTCTTTTGGAAAACAACAGTTTTCTTAATTTTACTTTAAAATTAAGTGGCGACTCTTAAACTAGTCTAAAGTATTATTTTAAATAAAATAGAATGGCAACTCTGCTAGGGACTTGAATGGTTCTAACCTTACGATTAATTTATCTGGCTACGTGTTTTAAATGTCTACTTATTTTATTTATCGTATATATTGAATTGTGACACTCATGGCATTCGATTCCGCCAAATGACAAATAGATTGCATTAGGAAAAAAGGCGTTTACGTGGCTTACCACGATTGTCCTTTAGAAAAAATGCAAGTTGAAATTTTTTGGAAGTGATAAACGAATAGTTGGCTTGAGGTCATCCAACGTCGTTTATTAGACTTCACCCCGTTGTTTATCCGACTCGGGTAACCGTCTTTTCTAAACCAATTCTAATCAACCTAGAGTAGAGCAAAACCAAGTCCAAATCTAAGCATTAGCCTAAGACGGCTTAATACCCAATGTGTATTAAGTCCATTAGTAAAACCGCCAAATATCATGTCCAAGGTCCACGACCTAACGACATATCATATTATTTGACATTTGAAAGATGTATGTGTGGAAACATAATTGTTTTCTATCTGGGGGAGGGAATCTTAACCGTGGTTTATTTTGTAGGTATGGATCGATTTCCTAGATTCGACATGGCAGTGGAAGCTCATGTTTTGTTCAAGATGTGGTACAACGATCTCATTACAGTTCACAAAAGGGCCCTCAACAAATATAGAGGGTCCCTAACATAACTCATCAATATGGTTGGGTGGCCCGAGTTGATTTAAATCCTCACAGGTTATTTGGACAACGAGAAAATGGTGTTGCGATTTGGAACCATGGAGATCACCCCAACAATTGAGGAAATTCGGGACGGAATAGACACAGTCGGTACAGGGCTTGAGGGAAGAGTGACAAAATGGGAAAACATCCTAATCCCTAACAAGCCTACCCTCGAGGATATTGTAAACTGGCTCGAATTAAGAAAGGATTGTGCCTACTGGGCCGAAGGTTCTAGCGTTTCTATTATGGATCCTATGTCAGATTCGGGCATGCGAGCATCTATACAAATTACAACCAAGATTTCAGGGTCACGTTCAGAGAATGGAACGAGATCAGACCTTTGGCATTTACTATCGCCCTATTAGGCACCATGGTTATCCCACACGGCCCGAGCCTCAGTATCAACACCCGGGTAATAATGCTCGCACCCACTCTATTCCACGGACTTATGATCCAAGGGCAAGTAAAGTATTATCCTATCGGACCTGTCATTCTTTCTTACATGTACCGTGCTTTGGGAAAATGCAAGGAAGGACATCGTTACATTCAGGGTTACAACCTTCTCCTCCAATGGTGGATAATGAGTCACTTGGTGAAGAGACATGGAACTCAAGAACTCCATACCCTCAATGAGCATAATGTTGTTAAGAGTTTGAATAACTTGTTGTTCTGGGCAGACTTAGAAAAAAGGAGAACCAGAGAAAGATGGGCTCAAATTTTCTCTGTGTTGAGAGAAGAAAATATCCAGTGGATGTTTGACTGTTTCATCTCGAAAGATGCCATAGTACGTGCCGACAGACAACTTGTGCTTCCTCTACCAGGTATTCGAGGTATCTGCCCATATGCACCTATCCGGGTCCTGAGGTAGTTCGGAAGAATGCAAACTACACCCCTAGAAGCATACAACCGTATCTATGTGTTCGTCATCGGGGATTATAGAGTGCCTGACGCTTCAGAGATGCTGAGAGAATGGAAAAGAGCAGTGCGAATGAACAAGGACACCATTGCCATAGATCGATTTAATTCGGGGTACGATGAAACTTACAAAGCTTGGTTGAAGCACAATATATATGGTATCTCCTTCTCAGTTCCGAACATCTACCGCAGTGTGGAGGACAAAGAGTCCAAAGCTTTGATAGAACTAAGAGAGGTAAGAAGAGAAGCCAAGGAAATGCACAAGGAATTTCTCCGAAAGCAAGAGAAGGATAAGTACGCCTTCAAGAGCCTACTTATTTTTCGCTTTTTTCCAATATTATTTTATATGCGAAATTTGCTTTGGGGTAACAAAATGGTTCAATTCTACACATACCTCTTTCAAATACGCTAGGCCTACCCTTAGCGCAAAAGGGCCCCCTACTTGTTTAGGATGCGCGATGTATGTTTATGTGCTTTAACTATTTATGTGATATTGTTGCTTTGAATGAGGACATTTTTAGCCCACTCATTTACAAAAATTTCCCAAAAATATCCCTACAACACCAAATACAAGACACTACCAAATGTCCGACAAAAATTCTATGAGTCTTAAGTTTCGCAGCAAGAAATAAAATCCTACTACAAAATCCTAAAATATTACTCTTATCATCTCAGGAAAAGTGAAATTGCTGCTAAGATGGAAAAGGCAAGGGTATCGATATAGATCTAACTGAGGAGGATTTGAGGATGGAATTGCAGTGGCTCAGGCGAGAGATCCAAGAAAATAGAGAAAGGAGAATAGAAGTGGAGTTTGCCACCGCAGTTGCACGAGCAGCAAATGCGGTACTAGACGCGGAATTGGCAGCAAAGATGACAAAATGTGATGTTATAAGTAGAAAGACAGTTGATGTGCGGAAGGAACATGATGTCTTTAACAATGACATAACCATGAGGCTTCAGAAGATACATGGAAAATACTCATTTTTCAATCAAGAAGCCAATAGCGGTCCCAAAGACACTAACCCTGGAGCTACTGAAGAAGATGCTGATGAGGAAATCATCTATACGCCTCCCTTCCTAGGACGTCTGAAAGGAGGAGACAAAAAGATCACTCTCCCGGCCTATGAGTGGACACATAGCGTGGGGGTAAGAGTCGTGTCGTGTGCTCTCATTTACGAGCACCTTAAGGCGTTAGGTATGCCGAAGCCTCTTGAAGGAACTACTTTTGGGTTTGGGCATGAAAGCTCTCAAAATACATGTGCCTACCACCCGAACCAAAGAGGACACACTATAGAGGAATGTGTGAAGCTTAAGGAAGAAATCCGCAACCTGATCAACGTTGGGGAGATCCCGTATATGTGGGGTGAGAACAACGTCCTTACCTGTGACCAACAGGAGCCTAGTATGACGGTCACTGAGCACACTGTGTTTTATTGTCACTACTTCACGTCTTTCAAGAAAACGTTGCTGAATATCTACAGCCTGTTAGTTCGAAAAGGAGTCTTGGCCTCTATCAGAAAGGATGACGAAGCAATCGATTCCGTTGGAATTGAGATCTGGAAACCCTGTCCTTATCATGATGCCATAGATCACAACATTTGAAAGTGCCTCAGGTTTCGCTATGACGTGGAATCCCTCGTTAACGTGGGAAAGATTCAAGTTGAGTTTGTCCACCGTGGCTAATATGACAGTTAGAGGAAGAAGCTTCGGTGAAGGCACCATCTATCTTTTAGGAGCTTTATTATCTATTTTTCACTTTCCTTGTAACCACCATAAATGAATGAATGAAAATGAAATTTTTCTTTGTATTCGAAGTACGTACGGCCTGAATTCTCCTTTGGAGATACGTAGGCAGCCTTTCAAGGCCCGGGCCCTATCTTTTTAAAATTTTCTTTTTCCCCTTCATTCTACAAGGAAACATTAAGTGCAGATCAACAGATGCTGAGAGATGCAGCAAGAAGACCTTAGCTTGACGCAATTCAACCTTCAAGAGTCATTAGCCTCAAAATAAAACGAGCAAATTTCTGCTTGTTCAAAAAATCAGTCCCCATTATTCGTGGGTTAACATGTTCTAAAATGAAGCGACTCTTATGTGTTTATATGCCTTCTATGTGATATCTTGCGTTATTCATCGATACCTAATACTAACAGATTTTTCTTTGAGTTGTTTTTCTCTACATGTAGTTAGAACTGATCTGTTTTGATACGCTCGCCGATCATCCTTATTTCACTAGATCTAAAGGTCCTACAGATTCCTTCCCTAGTCAAAGTTCACAAAAGGGAAAAGCAGCAATGGGTGATAACAACGAAGAAACCAGCCTTACTGATGTCGTGGTGGCTCAGCCTGCCCTTGCTGAACAGAATGAACTAATCCTGCAGTTGATGGAGCAAATTGATGAGATGAGGGTCGAGATGCAGAGAAAACAAGATTTTCCTCCTCCGATTTTTGCTGGCAACGCTCAACCAGATGGAAGACCTCCAGCTCAAAATCCCCCTCCTAACGTGGAACAAGCTCAAAACCCGCCTTCAAGTCCTGCTCGTAATCACTCCATCATTGACCTTACCACTCAAAACCCTCATTACGCCTCAGCCTATTATAAAACACCACCCCCTCCTCAAAATACTAACCTCCAAGAACCACTCCCTCCCTCTAATGCAAACCACCAAACTGGCCTACCTCCTCACAGCCAAAACACTAATAACCCACGCACTTCCCTCTTTCACCAAAACCAGTATACCAGCCCCCAGACTTTTCCCCAAAACTATCACTCCCCTTTAAATGGCCAGAGTCCCTCTATTGCTTCACCACTATCGCAAAAAGCCACTTGCCAAATACCAGTCCCCAACAAGCTTGACGCCCATGGTTCGGAACTCGACCACTATGAGGAGAGGGAGAGATAGTGGAGGTCAAACAAGAGACCGCCAAGATAGATATGAAAGAGGAAATTAGAAAAGCCATGAAGGAGTTGAACTGCATTCCTGAGGTCACCGGGTTGAGTTACGAAGACCAGTGCATTCATCTGAATTTTGACCTCTCGGAACGGTTCAAGGTGCCAAAATTTGACGTCTTCGGAGGAACGGGGAACCCCTTAGCACACCTGAGGGCCTACTGTGACCAACTCGTGGGAGTTGGGAGAGACGAAGCTTTGTTAATGCAGCTTTTTAGCCGAAGTCTGAGTGGAGAGGCTCTAGAATGGTTTACGTCTCATGAAACGAGACAGTGGTCTAGCTAGAATGTTTTGGCTAAGGACTTCATCGAATGATTCTCCTACAATGTGGAGATCGTTCCTCATCTTTACTCCTTGGAGAAGATGAAGCAGAAGCCAACCAAAAGTTACAGAGAATTCGCATATAGATGGCAAAAGGAAGCAGCTAGAGTTAGACCTCCTATGTCAGAAAAGGAAATTGTTGAAGTGTTTGTGCGGGTGCAAGAGCCTGAATATTATGATAGAATCATGTTGCTCGTTGGAGAAAAATTTGCTGAGATAGTCAACGTTGGTGAGACTATCGAAGATGGATTGAGAACCGGGAAGATTGCCCGTGTTGCTGCCTCCCCCGGATCTTCGGGCTTATTGAAGAAGAAAAGAGAGGATATGTCTTCTATCTCTTATAATGGGAAGAAGACCCCAAGGAAATACTCATCATACCAAGGTCGTTCTCGACCGTCACAGAGTTCATACCCGACTTGTTATGCACAGGCTGATTACCAGAATACCCCTCCCCCTAGTTACCAAAATACTCCTCCTCCCAGTTATCAAAATATTCCCCCTCGTAGCTACAAAACTTTCCCCTACTATCTACCAAACTCCCCCTCCAATTTACCAGACTCCATCTCATCACTACCGAAATGCCGCCCCCAACTATGCCAACTTTCGGATAAATCACCAAACGCCTCCCCCAATGTACCAAACCACAACTTCACTTTACCAAAATACCCCCTCGAACTACCAAACTCCACAACCAAATTATCAAACCAACTCATATCCCAGTTATCAAGCCCCCCGTCTGAATGCTCCAAATTATCGCCAAATACCTCCCCCTCAACAAGGCAATTACGATCTCTCTCGTCCTAGATTTGAGAAGAAGTCTGCTAGAATTTTCACTCCGCTTATTGAAAGCCGAACAAAGTTGTTTGAGCGATTAACTGCGGCAGGATATATTCATCCAGTGGGGCCCAAGCCGGTTGACAATAGGTCAAAGTTTTACAGACCTGATCAGAGGTGCGCGTATCACTCCAACAGTGTTGGACATGATACCAAGGATTATATCAACCTGAAGCATAAGATCCAAGACCTGATTTACCAGAATGTGGTCTCTCTTCAGACAGGTGCGCCAAATGTCAATAATAATCCTCTACCAAGTCATAGAAGACTCACTATCAATATGATAGAGACAGATGATGATTGGTGCGTGACAAAGGCAATAGTTCTGATTTCTCCTGATGAACTGGAAAGGGCTGTAGCTTCGTTGAGCATTAGAGAGAAGAAAAAGTTTGTGATTTTGACACCTAAAGGTTGTTGCCTTGGTGTCGAGAGAAACTCTTGCCCGACCAAAGTTCGTGATTGAAACGACTGTTACCCAAGGTATGAACAGATCTGGTAGGTGCTACACGCCAGAAGAGCTGATCCAGGGTGTGCAAAAGAAGGACCAAACAAAAAGGCCGATCAGTGAAGCCGAGGCCGAGGAGTTCTGGAGAAAAATGCAGCCAAAAGATTATTCAATTGTGAAGCACTTGGAGAAGAAACCGGCTCAGAACTCTGTGTGGGCCTTATTGATGAGTTCGCAATTGCATAGGCAGGCTCTGATGAGGGCTTTGGATGATACTTATGTGTATGTGGGTACTAACAGTGAAAATTTAGCAGCCATCATAAACCAGGTCATCCGAGGACACCGAATCAGTTTTTGTGACGAAGAGCTGCCCTTTAAAAGAAGGATGCACAACAAAGCTCTGCACGTCACCATCAAATGTCGGGACAAAGTTATAAATTATGTTTTTGTCGACGATGGGTCCGGTCTCAACATCTTCCCGCTTTCGACTCTCAAGCAGCTGAAATTCAACTTGGGAAAGGTTCAACAAAACCAAGTCAATGTGAGAGCTTTCGTTGTAGTGCACAGAGACACGATAGGGGCAGTAAATGTTGATATCCATATAAGACCTGCAAAATTCAATGTGGAGTTTCAGGTGTTGGACATCAATACCAGCTACAATTTGCTTCTTGGAAGACCGTTAATCCACATGGCTGGGGCTGTGCCTTCTACCCTTCACCAACTGATGAAATTTGTTTGAAAGGACCAGGAATTGGTCATTCATGGTGAGAGGAGTCATTCTGATGGGTATGCGCCGATTGTTCATGAGGTTTCCCGAGGTTGTGATTTCTACACGGTGGAGTTGGTAAATGCCACCGGTGATGATTTGGCTTCGCAACCTCCCATGCCCTCCGTATACAAGATGATGGCTACTGTCATGCTCCAGAGTGGTTTCGAACCAGGTTTTGGATTGGGGAAGCACTATCAAGGAATTGTTGAGCCTGTCCAAATTCCTGACGAAAGAGCAAAGTTTGGTTTTGGGTATGTCCCCACAGATGCTGATGAAGCAGAGATGAAGAACAAAAGTGTTGATCAAGCATTGGCCAGGCCCATTCCTCATCTATACCTGTCATTCCCAGTGCGAGGATATATTAATGATGATGGTCTCGAGGAAGGAATCTGGGGCATTTTTAAAGAGATTGATGCAGTCATCGATGAAGAGGCTGAGACATCAGGCATCCGTGATGCAGAACCTGAGGAGCAATTGCAGAAATGGACCTCCACACCACTCCTAATTTCCCGCTCATCTGGGTAAAAAGGACATGTGTTTTTGTTTGTTTTTAAAATCGGTGGTAGGCCAGAAGAAGCCCGAGACCCACCTTTTATGCAATTGTTGTTTGTTTGAAGCTTTTAAATTCCCTTGTGATGTTTAACAAGGCAAAATGGCCCTCAGCCATGGCCAAAGTTTGTGCTTATCTTTCAATTTAAATAAAATACCTCTTTTATCAAAAATTGTTTATTTTCTTATCTGTTACGTTTTACTTCTCTAACTTTATTTGTTTATGATTTCAGTAATATTAATTTAAAACCTGCCAATGTCATGTCATGTCATGTCACGAGCCAAATGAACAAAATGAGGCAGGTGATGATGAGTGCGAGCAATACGAAGAAATAAATGAGGTACCCAAACATGTTGCTGAAGAATTTCGACAATTCGAGAATCAACCCAAGCCGAATCTTGAAGAAACTGAAACTATGAATCTCTGAGATGAGGAATGTGTCAAAGAAGTCAGAATCAGTGTCCATCTGACCGAAGCTCAAAGAAGAGACCTCGTCCGCTTGCTCAGAAAATACATTGATGTATTTGCCTGGTCTTATAGAGATATGCTAGGGCTAAGTACGAAATGGTGTCCCACAAGTTGCCGATTAACCGAGATTTCAGTCCAGTAAAACAAAGACCCGGAAGTTCAAGCCTGAGTTGAGTTTGAAGATCAAAGAGGAGATTACAAAGCAGATCGAGTCCCAAGTAGTGGAAGTGATGCAGTATCCGACTTGGTTAGCTAATGTTGTTTCGGTTGCCAAGAATGACGGAAAAATTAGAATTTATGTTGACTACAGAGATCTCAACACAACTAGCCCGTAAGATAATTTTCCATTGCCAAACATTCACATCCTCATTAATAACTGTGCTAAGCATGAGATGCAGTCATTTGTGGATTGTTATGCGGGCTACCACCAGATCCTGATGAACGAAGAAGATGCAGAAAAGACAGCTTTCATCATGCCTTGGGGTGTATATCATTATCGAGTGATGCCGTTTGGTCTCAAAAATGTTGGTGCTACCTATATGAGGGTTATGACGACCATCTTTCATGATATGATTCACAAGGAGATCGAGGTGTATGTAGATGATGTCATAATCAAGTCCCGCGAGAGTTCGGATCACTTAACTCACTTGAGAAAATTCTTCGATCGCTTGCGTCGATACAATTTGAAGTTAAATCCAGCTAAATGTGCTTTTGTAGTGCCAGCTGGCAAGTTGTTGGGATTTATAGTCAGCAGGAGGGGCATTGAGCTTGACCCTTCCAAGATTAAGGCGATACAAGAATTACCTCCCCCCAAGACCAAGAGAGAGGTGATGAGTTTTTTGGGAAGGTTGAACTACATCAGCCGGTTCATAGCTCAATCCACCGTGGTGTGTTAGCCCATCTTAAAGTTATTGAAAAAAGATGTCTCGACCAAATGGATCGGAGAATGTCAAAATGCTTTTGATGTCATCAAGAACTATTTGTCCAATCCACCGGTGTTGGTCCCTCCGCGAGAAAAGAGTCCATTATTGCTATATTTATCGATCTCGGATAATGCATTGGGATGCATGCTTGGTCAACATGATTAGACTGGGAAGAAAGAGAGAGCCATTTATTACTTGAGCAAAAAGTTCACTCCATATGAGAGTCGTTACACTCTTTTAGAGATAACATGTTGTGCTTTGACTTGGATCGCCCAAAAGTTGAGACATTATTTGTCTTCCTATACCACATATCTTATTTCTAGGATGGTTCCGTTGAAGTATGATTTCCAGAAAGCAATGCTGATCGGGAAGTTGACCAAATGGAAAATGCTTTTGAGTGAATTTGGCATCGTGTATGTGACACAAAAGGCGATAAAAGCACAAGCATTGGCTGACCATCTCGCGGAGAATCCAGTCGACGAAGAGTACGAACTGCTCAAGACTTTCTTTCTCGACGAGGAAGTTTCATTTGTGGGTGAAGATATTTCTGAAGCGTATCCTGATTGGGGAGTGTTTTTCGACGGAGCGGCGAATCATCAAGGGAAAGGTATCGGAGCAGTCTTAGTGTCAGAATCTAGTCAGCATTATCCTATGGCGGCTAAACTCCGATTTGATTGCACAAACAACATGGCTTAGTACGAAGCTTGCATCCTAAGTCTGAGAATGACCATTGATATGAATGTTCACGAGTTGTTGGTTATTGGAGATTCAGATTTGCTGATTCATTAGGTCCAAGGAGAATGGGTTGTGAAGAATCCAAAAATCACACCGTATGTGCGGTATATACAGAAGTTGTGTAAGAGATTTTGCAAAATCGAATTCAGGAACACTCTCAGGACACAAAATGAGTTGGCCGATGCTTTTGCTACCATTGCCTCAATGATCAAACATCCAGATACAAGTTATATTGATCCAGTGGATATAGAGGTAAAAGAGCAGCCCGTTCATTGTTCACACGTCGAAGCGGAACCAGACGGTTTGCCTTGGTATTTTGACATCAAGAAGTATTTGGAGACTGGGACTTATCCTGAGAATGCAATGTTCAACTAGAAGAAGTCGATACGCCGTATGGCCCTCAATTTCTTTGCAAGTGGGGAAATCCTTTACAGGAGGACTCCAGATTTAGGTCTTCTCAGATGCGTTGATGCTAATGAAGCTTCAAAGCTTTTGGAATAGATACATGCCGGAGTTTGTGGTACTCACATGAATGGGCTCACTTTGGCAAGGAAGATCCTCCGAGCCGGATATTTTTGGATGACTATGGAACATGATTGTTGCAAGTTTGTGTAGAAATGTCATAAATGTCAAGTGCATGGTGATTTGATTCAAGCGCCACCTCATGAACTCAATGCTATGAGTTCACCTTGGCCTTTCGTAGCTTGGGGCATGGATGTCATTGGTCCAATAGAGCCAGCCGCCTCTAACGGACACATATTCATTTTGGTTGCTATTGACTATTTCACCAAGTGGGTGGAAGCAGCTTCGTACAAGTCGGTAACCAAGACTGTTTTAGCTAATTTTGTTCACAACAATTTGATATGTAGGTTTGGAGTACCAGAATCTATCATTACTGATAATGGAGTGAATCTCAACAATCATCTGATGAGAGAAATATGTGAGCAATTCAAGATTGATCACCGAAACTCAACCGCCTATCGTCCCCAAATTAATGAAGTTGTAGAAGCCACCAACAAAAACATAAAGAAGATTTTGAGGAAAATAATTGATAATCGCAGAGGTGGCATGAGATGTTGCCGTATGCTTTGTTGGGTTACGGAACGACTGACAGAATGTCGGTTGGAGCTACTCCATATTCGGTAGTATATGGAACAGAAGCAGTTATACCCGCAAAAGTTGAGATACCTTCACTGAGAATCATCCAAGAAGTTGAATTAAGTGATGTTGAATGAGTTCGCAAGCGGATTGATCAGTTAACATTGATTGATGAGAAGAGAATGGTTATTGTTTGTCATGGTCAATTGTATCGACAGAGAATGATTCGTGCTTTCCACAAGAAAGTAAGAGCCAGGATATTTGAAATCGGTCAATTGGTTCTCAAAGCATTTTTCCTCACCGGGATGAATATAAAGGGAAATTGACACCAAATTGGCAAAGACCCTACATGGTTCGTAAAGTGTTATCTGGAGGTGCGTTGATCCTGTCGGAGATGGATGGCATCGAATGGCCGAAACCAATCAACCTAGATGTTGTCAAGAGATACTATGTGTGAAGCTTCAGTTTGTATTTCTTTTATTTCCTTGTAATCGTCCTATTTGATTGTAATTGCTTTGTTAGAACTTTATCTCTCTTGTAATTAAACTACGTCTGACCTGAATTCTCAAAAATGAGATACGTAGGCGGCCTATGTCGGCCTCGATCGGTTCCTTATTTAATTTTTTTTTATTTTTGTTAATCTTTGAGGGGGAACTACTTTTGACCTGATTCCTGCCTCAACGGGATACGTAGGCGCCACAACGGCTTGGTCATATTTCTTGTAAGATTTCTATTTTCCTTTACAAATGAAATTGGACAGAACTTTTGAGAAGGACTCAAAAATTCTTGAGAAGAAGATCTTTTCAACAAGTCGAGACTAAAACGACATCGAGATTTGCAACTGGGACAGAAATTTTTGAGGAGGACCTCAAAATTTCAATAAGGTTCATCGGCAATTTAGAGAAACTTCGAATATTTCACAGCAAGTGATCACATAGACCCCGGTGCATCAACCTCAAAGACGTTCATTAAACTTGACGTGACATGACACTTGGCAGTGACCTTTTCTAAATATGTCTTTTTGAAAATCTATTTTCTTAAAACTTTTCTTTCATGTTTAAATTATTTTTTTGCATAAAAATGTTGTCTTATCTATCAAGAAATGGGAGATCGGAGAAATCAACCGGAGATAGCAAGACAAAGAGCAGACAATTGAAGAGATCGACACAGAGCAGTTCATTTTTTAAACTAACAATTTTTTTGTGGACGCAGAAAATATTTAATGCTTCTCATATCAAAGATTTGG
The DNA here is from genome assembly GCA_029582605.1 of Solanum gracilifrons. Lineage (NCBI taxonomy): Eukaryota > Viridiplantae > Streptophyta > Magnoliopsida > Solanales > Solanaceae > Solanum > Solanum gracilifrons. Next base: position 12,809 of record JAJOOH010004789.1, read on the forward strand.
GAATATGAATAACATCATTTCATTTAAATTACCTAACAATGCGAAGTCTATAATGAACGTATGACTATGTTCGAAGATGGAACAAACGAAAACCATGAAGAGAGCAATATTATCATTTTCCAGCAACTAGAGAATTTTAGCCACTCTTATTTAATTATATAAATGGAAAAGAGCCTCAAATACCCTTAAACTATTGCAAGTGGTACAATACTACCCTTCATCCACCTATTGGCTCCCAAATATCCCTGGCATACACCTATTGGCTCCCAAATACCCTTGTCATCCATCTTGGAGTCCAATATTGACAATTTTTATAACTAATTATCATTTAAATAATTTAAATTTTTAAAATAAGTGGTAACCACCTATTGGATACAATTTAATTACATAAATTAATTTACAAACCCACTCATTACTAATTACATCCGACCCAAATTAACTACACCCAACCCAAATGAGGTACACCCGCCCCAAATTACATTTACGCCACCGATTAAAACAAATACACCCTTCATTTCCAACATTTAACTTCCTCTTCCAATCTTACTTCCCAAATATATTCACCTACAATCTCGAAAAGCACTACCTCAATATGTTCATGTATCACCATAAAAAAGCATGAGTGTATTGGTGATTTTTATGGTGCTACAGGTGTTTTTAGGTAGTGTTTTTCGAGATTGTAGGGGAATATATTGGGAAAGAAGGTTGAAATATGAAGTGAAATGTTGGGAATGAAGGGTGTATTTGTTTTAATCAGTTAAGTAAATGTAACTTGGGGTAGTTGTAGTTAATTTTGGTTGGGTGTAGTTAACTTGAGTGAAGTGTAGTTAACTTGGGTCGAATATAATTAATAATAGGTTAGTTTGTAAATTAATTTAAGCAATTAAATTGTAACCAATTGATACTTTTCACATATTTTAAAAAACAATATTGAAATGATAATCCGCTATAAAAGTGGTCAACGTTGGCACCAAAGTTTGATGAGAGGGTATTTGGGAGCCAATAGATGGATGACAATGATATTTGGGGGCCAATAGGTGGATGAAGGTAGTTTTGTACCATTTCAATAGTTTGAGGGTATTTCAGGCCCTTTTCAGTTATATAAATAGTAGTAAAATTACCCGTGAAAATTTTCTATTGGATTACAAACTTTTTTATTTGTTTCCAAGCTATTATAAATGAATATACAAACTCTTTTCTTACAATGCATCATTTCCATAATTCTAAATTACGGCGATGAAAAAAGTTATGGGCTTATTCTTTCTTATTATAGAATCTTATCAGGAAGTTACTGATGTTTGATATATAATCTTAACAAAATACTTGTAATGACCTCCAGGCAATTTCTATATTTATACCTCTTGTTTCTCATTTACAGCTTTCGACTAGTGACCCCAAGTAATTTATGACTTGCTAGGACTAATAGTATCGTCACCTGGTTGTTCGTTTTGGAACTTTTTAACCTTGACTGCTTTGTAGTTGATAATTGAAAACCAAACCCCTCCTCCCCATCTGACATTCGTGTCACCCCTTTTAATTTGATTCATATCTTTTTTCGATAATTTCTATTCCTATGGTTGATTAGACCACATTTGTACTTCCTAATTGAATTTGAACACGTACCGCTTTATGTAATATTCGACCCCAACTCTTTGTTGGGTTTTATACTGCTTAACGATCGTTTGCACGTAGAATTGGATGAGGTGTGCTTGAAACGTTATTAGTGTCGCTGCCAGGGAGTGGTGTTGTTTAAAATTCTTTTTGTGAAGTTGAATTCTGATATTTTTAATTATAGTTGAATCTACTTATTTTAGTTTTGGTTTTGTGTTTCTTGTGTTAAATAAAGGATGACAAGAGCGTTAACGGAAGTAATGGTAGCCAAGTAGGCCACCAAGATGATGTCGGAAACATCAATGACGTCAATGACCCAAACATCAATGACAAAGTCAATATGGGTGGTGTTGGAGCCATTCGTTTACCTCCGGCTGAAGGACACACTATTTTTTCACATCACAAGCACCATGCTTCAGCTCCTACAATTGAAAGGATTATTTTGGGAGGATAGCTCATGAGGATCCCTATGAGCATATCAGAAATTTTGTTGATGTTTGTGGACTGTTCTCATTTAAGAACATTTCACAAGAATAAGTCCATCTTAGATTGTTCCCATTTTCACTGATGGGCGAAGCTAGCAAGTGGTTGGCTGAGTTGCCAAGAGACTCCATCACTTCTTGGGATGAACTTACTACTGCATTCCAAGTGCAATTTTTTCCCCTTCGAAGATGATGACTCTTAGTTATAGTATCCAAGGTTTCAAACACTTGGAAGGTGAGCCAATCTATGAGACATGGCTGAGGTTTATGAAGTTGGTGATGCAATGCCCAACTCATGGATTGCCAAATAATGTGTTGTTGCAATACTTCTATAGGAGCCTCAATTCGGTGAACAAAGGAGTTGTTGATCAACTTGTTCCCGGTGGTATAATGCAACAAACCTATGAAGTAGCTTCCCAACTCTTTGATTGCACGACCAAGATCAACAGGGCATGGTATACTCGTGAGGACCAAGTCTCCTCTCAACTTTAGAATGACAAAGGATCAGATTGAGAAAGATCAAGCGAGAGACCAAAACATGGCAAAGATGATGACGCAGCTGGATATCTTGTCTAAAAGGGTCATGGGTGTTGATACGAAGAGTGTTAATATTGTGGGTGTTGGTGGAGTAAACCCTGATGAGGCCCAATTTGAAGCGATGTACAATGAGGAAGTGAACTTCCTATCCAATCAAGGAGGAGGTTATTGTGCTAACTACCCAAGATCGGGTGGAAATCAGGGTTGGAATAAAGATGAGGGCTAGACAGACCATGACAAATATTGGAGTGATTGCAACACCACTTGGAAGAAAAAAGAGGGGGAGTAGGATAGGTATGTTCCTCCCTATAAGCGTCAAAATCCCAACAATCTGAGGGTGGCCGTACGGAAGACATGCTCTCTCGCATTCTCAACAAGGTTGATGGGTTCGACAAGATGCTGAAAGAACTGAAAGAGGATGTCTCGACTCTCAATCAGGCGGTGACCTCTCACTCAGTCTCTATTAAGCAACTGGAGACCTATATGGGTTGAATTTTGTCACATTTGAATCCAAGACAACAAGGGGGGTTGCCTAGTGATAAAATGGCAAACCCCAAAAATGAAGCTTGAATAGGTACTTGCATCGTGCCACGACGTAAACTAAGGCCCTTCTTGGGAGGTAACCCAAGTTTATAATGCTTTAATTTTTATTTTGAATAACAGTTGTTGATCGTGCAGGTTGAAAAGTGAAGTGTGTTGGAAAATAGGAGGTTTGGCAAGACAAAAGTCTAGTCGGCGATTCGCCGAAGAGGTCAGCGAGCTCGACTTGGACCGTTGTTGGACACACAAAACATGAACTGAAATTCTGTAAAACTCGGCGGGCCAAGTGCTTCATCGACGACTCGCCGAACAGGTCAGCGAGCCCATTTTTGTCCACCGTTTAGACCCCGAAATTGATTGAAGGTCGTGTAAATCGCGGCAATGTAAATTACCACCTGCCGCATCACGAGTGGTTCAGCGTGGACGACTTACACCATCGAAAGGGCTGCGAACTGAAAGGTTTTAAAAGGCCAAATGTTTAAAATTTCAAAATCTTTCATATTCTCTCATTTCTTACCCCGTACACTCTCTCCTGCACTTTAGATCTTTTGTATTTTACTTTTTCATTCATTTTTTGTGTGTGATCACGTGCTCAGAATTGGAATACTTTGCCGCCTAGCTTTTCAAATTCTCAATTCGGCATACATGTTGGTTTTCTGAACACCGCACCTTTGATTAGTGGTTGAACTCAAATGCTTTCAGTAAATTTGTGTTTACATGTGTTGGGTAATTTTTAAATCAGGTTTTATGTGTCGGATCGCCCATATTTTTTTGAACTTGTGCCTAAATGCTTAAAAAGATGACTTCCCGTGTTTTGTGCGATTAATTTGATTCTAAAATGTTAGGTTGCGGTTATTTTGTATTGGTTCTAGTGGGGTAAAGTCTGAGTAACCCTGAATTGTGTCAAATGACGTAATTTTCCCAATGATGGAGCGTTTGATGTCATTCTTGAGGGAAAAAGTCGTCAAATGGCCAATTTTGGCCAAATCGAGGGAAGTCTGAGTACCTCGAAGGCATTGGTCATATAGGTCTGGTATGAATTGCATAATGTATGTGTTTGATTTTGATTTTGGTGGCTGCAGGCTTGATTTTGGGAAACGGGGTTAAAAATTGGCAAATTGGGCAGTTTGGCAAGCTGGGTCGAGCTCACCGAACGGTTCGGCGGTTCGCCAAAGTCCCCCTTTGATAGCCCTTAATTCTTGATTTGTCTACATTGAGTCTGTAACTTTCGGCGGGAAGCCTGAGCTCACCGAGTTCACTCGGTGACTCGCTGAAAGGTTCCTTTGATCGGCCTTTCTGCGCCCCTAACCCCTAAAACACACTGTAATTTTTGACGGGCTAGTCTGAGCTTGCCGAGTGGTGTCGGCGATTCGCCGAAGGGCCTTGCGCGTCGCCAACATGACTTATTTCTGGAAATTTTTCAATCTAGTTTTTTCGGCGAGCCCAATAGGGCTCGCCTAAGCGACTCGGCGAGTCTTTCTGCAACTTGATTTCTGAAATTTTATTGAATGATTTCTAACACTTTTCAATGTGTTTTGCAGATATGCTATACCCAAAGTTCAAGGAAGAAACATGTCGCTTCGCAAGCGGGCAAAAGGTATCACCATAAATGAGGAGGGATCGGCAGTCAAAGCAAAGGCAACCAAACTTCCTACCAAAGGTGGGAAAGGGAAAGGAAAGGGCAAGGCGTCCTCAACTGAGTCACCGGAGGTCAGCTCCGATAATGAAGAATTTTACGCGACTCACCTTACCACATCTGGAAGTGAGGAAGTACACCAGGATCCTCAGGCTGTAATCTCTGAGCCTAAGAATGACCAACTTCTATTGGCCCGGAGAGCTAAAATATGCTCCAAGAGGATGCATGATCCGTCTAGGATCCGTGTACCTCAGACTACTCCTCCTCCTCCAGTTCTAGATCAGACTGTGGTCCTAGCACCACCTGCACAGGGTTCTTCCCCCTAGTCTCTCAATAGACTAAAGGCTGAGGACTGAGGGCTATCATCGAGGAGAAGAGAATGTCCACAGATGGTATGGTGGATAGATATCCAGAGATATGGAGCACCTTGAAATCCCACAACTTCCAGCTCTTAACTAAACCTTGGGGACCCTACATTCCTAATTGGGTCTGGGAGTTCTACATTACCTATGGAGCTTTGGTGCCACAAGGAAAGAGGAAGGCTGCCACCTTCAAACCAATGGATTAAGTAGATGTCGGGGAAAGGAAGATAAAATGTGATAGTAATGATATAAATGTTGTTTTGGAATGCATTGACAACATTACAAATGACTACCAGATCATGATCAAGACAACAACTTTGGAGTATATGAAAGGTTGGTTGGCCCCTCTCCTTTCTGACGCTACTCCTTGGTGGATCGAGGCCGGAGTGCTAATAGAGAAGAAAGACCTAAGTGTGGCAGTGAGGTATTGGTTCTGCTTCATTAGTAGCACAATTATGCCGTCCCATAACGAGTCTATCCTCCGCCACACAAACGTGGCCTATGTTGGATCCATCATTACAGGGAAGTGCATCAATCTAGGTGTCATTATTAGACTGGAGATGGCTATGAGAGCTAGGCAGCAACATACAGTTCTTCTTTTTCCGGTGTTGATCACCGAGTTGTGCAGATGAGCCCGAGTTCCACGTGATGAGAAGAAAGACGCGGAAGTGATTCCCACCTCATCTACTGACATCCGGCATATTGAGGTTGAGTACATGAAGAATGAGGCTGAGAAGAAGAGGGCACTCTCGGTGGATACATCCCCGGCTATTGATAGTGAGACACTACATGTAGAGGCAGTATTGCCTACTCCGGCCACTGGGCCTTGAGGTATTTCTAGCTCTGCCTATTTATGACTCCGAGTTCTTCTACCGCTCCCCTACCTCCTAGGTCTACTACTAGTACTACTGCATTCTGACCTCCACTTACCCAAGCCATGCTGCTACAAATGGGCCACCTAGACCATTCTGCTGATGTGCGTACCTCCAGGCTAGAGGTTGTAGTTCCTGGGATGATTGAGAGATCTCTCACCGCTTCTTTAACACCTCTTAGATATGCTATTGATGCCCTCATGGCAAGGATAAATGTTTGCTAAAGAGGTAAGAGAGCCATTCATGAGGTGACCGTCTTAAAGGCCTCAATTGCAGAGTTGAGGAAAGATGTGGACCAGCTGAAGTCCACTAATATATCGATGATTTTTGGGACCGTGGAGATCCCTGGCGACCTGGACACTGATATTCTGGCCTGTTCTGATGTGCCTTCGGCTACCACCGGAGATGAGGTTAGAGCTAATGAAGTGGTTGCATAGTCCAAGGCTGAGATTGATGAGGAGCAACTCGGTGTTCAGGAGGAGACCACCTATGAGGGCCTAACTGAGGTCAAAGAGGCTATGGTACATTAGGCCATTCAGAAATTGTGGAGGGATACTTCTAGGGCAGGATCCAATGGAGCGAGTGTTGATGTTACGCTGGGCATTGATACCCAACCCCTGATTGTGACCCCGACCACTGATGCCCAGACAGATGGAGTGACTACGATGCAAACTTTACCCTGGGCTTAGCCTGGTAGGATGACATCTTTACCTCCCTCTTGATTATCTTTGTTATAGTTGCATTTGAGGACAACTGCTTTTCTTTTGTAGGTGGGGTGAGGTATTTTCATACCTACCTCTTGTGATTACATTTTATTTGTATAAATTGGGTTTTGTGATCTATATTTGTGTTTGATTGTGTTTGGATCTTAATCTTGTGAATGCTTGAGCTTGTGGCTCCTTGTTTTGAATGGAAATGGTTTTGACCTATTTCTAAATTTTGAGCCACCACTATTGTTTGTGATTGTCGTTGTTCTTGTGCAAATTTTAGTATCGATTATGATCAATACCGATGACTTAAATAGTGCTATTAATTGAATGAAATGAATGTGCGGCTACGATGAAGACAAATGAAGTTGCATAGACAATGTGTGAACTTTTAGCATCTCGTTGTGACTAGCCGGTTATCGAATGAGTCTCTTGTGATGAACATTGCACACTAGCTAGAAAGTGTGGAGTATTGTTTGATATTGGTGTCAATGCCTTGTGTGATGAGATTACCTTGACCATTGTGTGTGATGACACCTAGAATTTGCCCCGTTGGTTCGGTTGACTAAGTGATGCAAGCACTTGAAATGATCTTAGGTAATAATTTGACAATATACCTCTTTTGTGATTTGACAATATACTTTTTTTGTGGCCAACGTTGTGAGATGTGTGAACCTTGCTTGAACCCTCTTGAGTCTTATCCTTTTCTTGAAAAAAACATGAACAATTTTGACCCCTCTTTATCCATTCACCCATAACTCTCATGAAGTGTGGTTTGTTTGAATAACCAACTTAGTCCAAAAGCCTAAGTTGGGGTGTGGTGAAAAGAGAAGGGAAATCAAGAAGTGTGAGAAATTTCCCCTTTGAGCAATGGTTTTGAAAAAGATGGAACCCCTCCATGTAAAAAATAAATAAATAAAAGAAGAAAGAAAAAGAAAAAGAATGAAAAAAAAATGTGAAATAAAGTAGTGGAAGTTGCAAAAGAAATGGGGTATCCAGTAGTCCATTTGAAGTTGAATCATGGGGTGAATTATGAGCATAATCAAAATGTTAAAGAAAAGGAAGAAAGTGATGTTGAGACCACACTTCATGAGAGTAGAAATCGTTGTGCCTAAATGGCCATACCTTTACACACAGCCCCGTTACAAGCCTTGAAAAGACTTTTGTGATCTTGAGTGAGCTAAAACAATTGTTGATTGGAAATTAAGGGGTAACCTATGGGTGAAGTCATTCATGTGTTCATCTTTGTGAGTGTGAGATTTGTATGTGATCCCGGAACTATAAATTGTTGAAGAACTTTGTGTGAATAGGGAATCATCTTTGTTGTGAGGGTATTTGAGTACTTTTGCTGAGCTTGAACTTGCATTTGAAGCAAGTATTGTGAACTTGAGCATCTTTAATAACGGTGAGTAACAAATTGAATCTTTGAGTGCACAATTGATCATTGCATGAGTAAGATAAGTTTTGTTGTGTGCATTCATATTGAGTGGTATGCAGCACTATTTGAGACATTCCTTTTTGAACTGTTGATCTTGAGTTTTACTTGAAGACAAGCAAAAGCTAAAGTTGGGGGTGTTGATGAGTCCGAGATTTGGACTCATTTGGAGCTTTGTTTATATAGATTTAGTGTCCTCAAATGCTTAATTTGTGCCATAAACTGATGTTAAATCCTTTAGTTTCAGGTATATGGATGGAGGAACAAAGCAAGGACACTAACAGGCAAAAAGGAACAAACCAAAATGAAGAAAGGCGATATCGCACCCCTATTTCGAACTAGCCGAAACAGTTCACAACATAATATGGTTCACACTATGATTCTGAAAAAAATTGTTTCTGTTTTAGAGTCGCCACCTAAATTTTAAGGAAAATATTAGGAAAACCTTTTTTTAAATATGTAAATATAAACTCTGTTTTGATTTGCGAAATCAGTGAGATTATGAGTAAGGGTTTGGGTTACTCGAGGGGAAGGTATTAAGCATCCCTCAGAGCTTATCCGAAGATAGTCCTTAAACTCAATTCAGGAAAATATAATTAGGAAAACTTGTTTATTTATTTGCTTTAAAATCAATGGTAAATAAATTTTATTAGTTTAAGAAAAAGAGTAAAATACAAGGTACGACATATATATGTCTATTAAATAAAATTAATAATAGTATGTTTATCATACGGTAATAAATAAATAAATGCACTAAAAATGTATGACAATTTTATATGTTGAAGAATTTAGAGGTGTCTTATATAAATGTATCAAAAATAAATATTGAGTTTAAAAGATATGAAAATTTGTCATTTTATTTATTTATAGAATTAAGACATGAAAGAAAATAAAAAAATAAAATGAGAAAGTAACCGGGTGTAAATATGTAGTAAAATAATGTGTATATTAAAGTGTAGGGATTAAAAAAATAAGTAACATTTGTAGAAGTGATAATAGATATGAGAAAAAATAATATGAAGTGTTACAACATAATAAGTTACATATAGAGAAAACTAAACAATATATGATTTGTACCTTTTTGCGTATGACATATAGATGTATGTACCTTGTATTTTAAACTTGTTGGCATATCTAAAATCTTGAAATAACATTTTAACAAATGAAAATGTTTTAGCAATAATTGATTTAAAAAAGAAGTAACAATAGACAATATTTTGTAAAGGGGGTGATGTAAAGAATATAAGATAGGCCTAGCTATTGGGATTTATTCTATAGTTACATTTTTTTGTTAAATATATAAACCTACTTCCCTACTTATTTTCTAAAAAATATATATATTTCCTAAAAGGTAATTATTTTAGCCTTTAAACTAATCTCAAAGTCATTTTGGGTGTTTTTAAATGATAAGTTTTCTTAACATAAAGTCCTAAGTGAGATTTGATAAATGAAGCTAATAAATATTTTGTTCCTACTCGGAGCAAATAACTTGAGCCGTATGTATCTTTTAAGACTAAAAGAACAACAATTCTAACAAAAACTATAATACTTGTTTTGCCCTCTTAAGATAGTGCACTTTTAATCTCTCAAACTATATCGTTTTAGTTTCAAAGTACTCACCTTTAGGTCCTAAAAGAAATATGCTTTAAGCCAAGGAAAGTTGCACATTTTATACTTAGAAAATCTGCAAAGTGAAGTTGTTAAAAAGCTGCAGTTTTTACCTCTTAAAAACTGCATTTTTAAGCTTAAATTTTACACTTTAAAGCCCACAAAAGGGTTGTGTTTTGAGCCTCAAAAAAAAATCTGCTTAGTAGAGCATGTTAAAGCCACATTTTCACACAAAAAAAAAATATGCAATTTTAAAGCTAAAAATCTGCATTTTATACCTAAAAAAAATCTGCATCTTTTATGCTCAAATTATGCACATTTTGAGCTCAAATTCTACACTCTTTTGAGCTCAAAACGCTGCATTTTTTAGACTCAATATACCACTCTTAAACTCTTAAGAACGTGATATCATTAACTTTTAAAAAAGCTGCACTTCGCTCAACTTTAAAGTCTGCACTTTTAGGCTACCAAAAACCACACTTTAAACACTTGTTTATGAAAAGAATCTGAAAATAAGTTCACAATATTTGAAAAAACAAACATTATTCCTTAGTTGAATTTCTTTATGAGGTTGTGCCTTCATGACTATAAATATTGAGTAACAAATAAAACATAACTAGAAAGTAATGCTTATAAGCTAAGGGACTATACTAAACCCAATATCTAAAGGGATGCGAGGTGGGCAGCTACGTCTTACCATCGCTCTAAGTTGATTCGTACAAACCCAAATAAAATAAAAGCAAGCTTATATAAGAGTGAAATAATAATGGGTAAGATGTTAGTCGAAAGACAACACTATAAGTGTATGTATAGGTAAGAAAATATGGAGCTTTGGAGCAAAGAGGAAGTACTGGACACTATTTGACGCGATAAAGGCTGCTAGACACGAGCTTATGCGGCTATCAGTCGCTTCTCTGATTTGGACAGAGATGGAGTTATATACTAACTCCAAACGCACTCCCGTGTGTACATGTGACAAACAAAGAAGAAGTAGAATTAGCAAGTGGACTTTAGATTTATCAGAAGACATAAAAAATAGGAATCATGTAGTCATAGGCATATTAGAAAATATACTCAGAAACAACAACATCAGCATGATACTATCCTGGCAGTTTCTTGATGACATTTAAGCAATTAGTATACCGAACTTTAATCAATCTAGAGAGTTGCTGATCGGCTTTAAGATACCATTCAACCGAGCATATAAAAATCAGTTGGATAGTTGTATCGATGTGCGAGTTTTACAATGATTTCACAATTGGTTGTTGATCATGCTTAAAAATATATTTCATACTTCATGTAACTTATTCAAACTAATATACGATCAGGGGAAGCTTGAGTATATGTACAGAATGGAAATTGATCAACCTTAAGCGTAAAAGATTAGAATTAAACAATAAGCACATCCTAATAGATAGTAGCTAAAATATTCTGTCAAATGATGCAGTGCTACTGTTCTTCTAATTATAACGCAGCACAACCTAGTTCACAAGATCCTTTAAAGAGATATGAAAATGATTAACCAAAGTGCAATTCGTACTCGTGTAAAATAAGATTTCTCATGGGAATAGAATAAGTTACACCACTACTATAACGTAAAAAGACAGCAACTGGAAGGCTCTTGAATCTGACCATTTTAGTGAATAACTAATCAAAATTTAAGTTAATTTGAAGCTATGCATGCTGATCTCTCAGGAGGTAAATAATACACCTTAGGCTTCAAAAAAATTCCAAACAACCAACAGATCATGCCTATTCTATGATCAAGATATATTTTGTCCTACATTTATGAATAAAATATTGTCTTCCTAACACACATACACAAAATATGTCTGCCATGGATATGCATTTTGGTTCATATAAATTATTTTATATGCTTAAACTTGGGGATTATGCATTTTGCAATAAAAGTATAGGTTCAGTCGAGTTGATTACCCCAAAACAGGCATAAATCAGAGAATGACAGGAGCTAGGAACCTTCAAACATGGTGAGTGACACCTGACTAACAACATTAAATAGCAGAAAGAAAAATATATATCCAGAGAAGACGAAACACGAAGGGGGGAAAGTAGATCAGGAAGAACTAATCTTAAGAGTTCGAAATGGCTCATTTATATTTAGAAAATTATTTTAATTAGGCAAAGTTTGATTATACTTGAAGGAGTAAACAAAACTTAGAATCAAGACTCCTCGAACTTTAAATTAAATATGACTTGTGAAACAACAAGATAA
>JAJOOH010004790.1:0-31122 GCA_029582605.1 Solanum gracilifrons
AATCCTTTCCTAGTGTACTACATGCAAAGTGATAAGTTAGGTATCTCTAAATTCTTGGTCCGGCATCTAGAGAATTTCACCCCGCACCTTGGTTCGGCTACGTGTGTATAACTTACTAACCCTTACCTTTACCTCATATTAGACATCACATCGATGTTTGGCTTACTTATTACTTCTCCTCAATCGACACTAGTCTATTAGATAGTATCACACTAAATTTATGTTGAAAATTCTTTTCTTGTTGATTACCTACTTGGTCCGGCAAGTAGCAACAAGACGAGTTCTAACGTGTGCACTCGTTAAAAAGACTTCTAAAGGAAAGAATTATCAATGCATGCAACAACACTATTCAAGAATTGCTTAGTTACTAATCACACTTTATTAATCGCTCATGGTTCCCACAACCCTAGTTGTGGAGTTGAGTTTCCCATAATCATATGAATACAATTCATTGTTTTAGATGAAAGAATTATGGACTTACGTAAGAAGAATAATAAATCCAGAAATTCAACTTGAATTGCAACACCAAAATCTTCAAAATGAGCTTAGAAAATTAAGAATTGCTAGGTTTGCAATAATAATCTCCCTAGTCAAAAAATAGAACTAAAGTTATAATGTGTAACCCCAAGAAGAAGAAGAAAAGAACCCTCAAAAGTATCTCCTATGAATGATCTCCTCAAAATAATTATTTTTATGGAATATTTATAAATAAAGAAAACTCTAAATAAAATAACTGAATCTAAATTAAATTAGGAATCCAAAACCAAAAGAAATTGGATTCCTTTTTTTTCCGCCGCTGTCCGTGAACAGGACTGCCACCTCAAAGAATTTGTGCCTATCTTCAGATTCTTACGCCTGGCAGCAGAATTGCAATTCTAATTGCAATATAACATGTATTATTTTATAACTTTTAATCTATTAAGCTTCCTGCATCTTCAATTCGTTTTAGCTTCAAACTTCTTCATTTTTCCACCAATTTAATTCTACAAATAAAATACACAAGTTAGCACAATTCATAAAATTCAAGCTCAAAAAGAATAACTATAAATAATAAATGTGAGACAAATAATGATTAAAAATATATATTTTTAGCCTCACATCAACACCCCACACTTAAACTTTTATTCGTCCTGGAGCAAACATTAAAGCTCAACTCAAAAAAATCAAAATAGGAATGCCGTCACTTTGGTTAATACAGACAATTAGGCCATATACCAATTTCAAAACATCAAGTAGACTTCTCAATCATTATGCAAGACATCCAAATAAACAACAAACCTCTAACCTCCTAATCTCAAGGCAAAACTTTGAACTCATCAAATTTAAGCTTGCTCACCTACTCTCATCAAAGAAAGCTAATAAAATCACCTATCTATCAGGAAACAACTGCCCTCACAAAAAGAAATAGTCCACACACACTCAATTCAAAAAGATTGAATATAAATTAAGGACTTCATATCAAGAACAACTCTCACACTCAGAAATAAAATTCACATGGTGTTGTTGACCCGTTTTTCTTTTCTTAGCTGATTCCTCTCAATGAAATTTTCCATGTACATCTCCACTAATTAATCATGCTTGAATAGAATCAAATAGGACTTTAACCGGTTGTATTGTAGGCTAGGGGACGGGTAGGAAAACTATATAATAGTAACTTACACTTCCTTAAGCACTTTGCAATTTTAGACTTTATCACCCATTATGTTCTTTTCTTTATTTTCAGCCATCTCTTCAACAATTATTTCACAAGTAATGTTCATCATCTCAAGAATGCTTCAATTTTTTATTTGTTTATTTTTGCACCAATTTTTTTAGCTAAGTTTTCCTTCATAATAGCCACCCTCAACCTACGTATTTTAGATGCGTTAAGGTGCACGATGTCCTTGGAATGACCAGGGCCATCATCAAGGTAACTTATTTTTTTCACGTCACATTCTTTTTTTCTTTTTTTTTTATGTCACATTATTTCAAAGAGGGCTTTTAAGCACTTTGTAGCTATCATTGATTACCTTTTCACTCAACCATCCCTTTTTCTCAGAATTGATAATTATAATAAGTCTATGCTATAATGCTCAAGGAAGCAAGGTGCAAAAACTAGGGATTCAACAAAATGGTCAAGGGTAAAATATGGCTACCAACAAATGTCTGTAGGCTCAAAAGGGCTAACTAGTGATAAAATATCTGAAAAGGCTAAAATTTATCAGACAAATCAAAGAAAGCCTATTATCATCTCCTACACAAAGCAACACTTTTTATTTCGCTTCAATAACATGCACGGCAAGTTCTAGACTAAGATGCAAAACATGGAATAAACAAATTCTCACCACACACGGCACAAGTATCAATCAAGATGAATCAATTCCACTTCTAAAAGAGACAAGATCATAACAAATTACAAAATAAAATAAGTTATATACAAAGTCACAACCATTAACTTAGATGTCAAAGAGTCCGCATTTTTTTTATCAAGCATTCATATGAAAGTACTACTCGAAAATTAGGCCCAAATAGTAAGTATCACATAACTCAAAAGAGTCTTTTCTTTTCTCTCCAAGAAAATAAAAAATAAAATAAAAATAAAATTTATTCCTAAAAAATAAAAGACACTCAGTTCAAAGGGACTATCCTCAGAAAAAGAATCGAAAACAAAAGCCAAGGAACCCATCTAAAAAAAAGACTCAATAAAACAGTAAAAACTAGGAATTCATTCCTACTCCACACTTAAAAAATATGTTGTGTACCCAAAGCATCAAATAAAATTTAAAACAAGGGTTAGGAAAACTTCATGAGGCCTTATGGTCTAGCTAGTAGCATGTTCTCTTTATTTTCATCAAGGTTCGAACGCACCTCACACTTAAGCTCAAACATGCTCATTTGCTTCAACTTTTTTTTTTACTCAGACTTCCCCTAATCTGCAAAAAAAAGTGAAACTAATAAAATAAAAAAAGATAAAAAAGTTACACTACTAATTGGATTGCCTTCAATAAGCGCTTAATTTAACGTCGCGACACGACGCAAACATCTTAGTTACTCATATTCCATCTCCATTGACCCTCTCCGATTGAATTATTGTGTACTCCTTGATTAGCCATTTTCCTCAAAAAAATTCTCAATTCAGGATCGTAGGTGGTCAAGAATTCACATCGACTCCGTGTACTTGGCATACACTAGAGTTTAAACTTGTAGAAAATAAAACTAAAAACAAAAACGTAAATTCGGAAAATACTTGACTATAGTTCAATAATGTAGTTAAACTTAATCTAAAAGCCTTATTCCCCGACAGCGGCGCCAAAATTTGATACGCTCAAATTACACCTCCCTAAAGAAGCATAAGCGATCGTTATCAAGTACAAAACCCAACTTGTAGGTTGGCGTCGATCCCATGAGGAAAATGGTTTAGACTTAACTTTAACCAACAATTATATTCATTTAGTCAAATTACTTCTAGAAACAAGTAATTAAAGGGGGGGATTTGTGAAACAAATTGTAAGAATTCAGTAAGTAATCAGTAAACAAAAGTCAATTTTGGTTGTTATCAAGATGAGAGAATTAACTAGGGTATACGTCTTCCCCACAAGCTTATAACGCAGTAATTATCAATGCATGCAACAACACTATTCAAGAATTGCTTAGTTACTATTCATACTTTGTTAATCGCTCATGATTCCCACTACCCTAGTTGTAGAGTTTAGTTATCCATAAGCATATGATAACAATTCATTGTTTTAGATGAAAGAATTATGAACTTAAGTAAGAAGAATAATAAACCAAGAAATTCAACTTGAATTGCAACATCAAAATCTTCAAAACGAGGTTAGGAAATTAAGAATTGGTAGGTTTTCAAGAATAATCTCCCAAGTCACAAAATAGAACTAAAGTAATAATGTCTAACCCCAAGAAGAAGAAGAAAAGAACCCTCAAAAATATCTCCTATGAATGATCTCCTCAAAATAATTATTTTTATGGACTATTTATAAATAAAGAAAACCCTAAATAAAATATTTGAGTCTAAATTAAATTAGGAATCCAAAACCAAAAGGAATTGGATTCCTTTTTTTTTTCCGCCGTGTGAGCTGTCTGTGAACAGTACTGCTGCCTCAAAGAATTTGTGCCTATCTTCAGATTCTTACGCCTGGCAGAAGAATTGCAATTCTAATTGCAATATAACTTATGTATTATTTTATAACTTTTAATCTATTAAGCGGCCTGCTTGATTTCCTTCTTCAACCTTCCATCTTTAATTCGTTTTAACTTCAAACTTCTTCATTTTTCCACCAATTTTATCCTACAAATAAAATACAAAATTTAGCACACTTCATAAAATTCAAGATCAAAAAGGACAAATATAAATAATAAATGTGAGACAAATAATGATTAAAAATATATATTTTTAGCCTCACATCAACTACCACTTTAAAGTTGGTCGAACAAGTCATCAATCCAGGGGATATGATACTTATTCTTGATTGTGACCTTGCTCAACTATCTATAATTAATGCACATCCTAAGAGGCCCATATTTCTTCTTCATGAACAACACTGGTGCACCTCATGGGGAAATACTAAGTCTGATGAAGCCTTTTTCTAGAAGGTCTTTCAAGTGCTCTTTCAATTTCTTAAGCTCAGCTGGAGCCATTCTGTAAGGAGGAATAAAAATATGATGGGTATATGGAAGAAGATCAATTCCAAAGTCGATTTCCCTTTCGGGAGGAATTCTGAGAAGATCTTCTGGAAACTCATTAACTATAGGGACTGACTCAAGAGTTGGGGTTTCAGAGCTTGAATCCTTAACCCGAACTAGATGAGAGATATAAACCTTGGAAATCATCTTTCTGGCCTTAAGGTAAGAAATGGATCGACGTATAGGCACTTAACTACTACCCTTTCATTCTAAGAGTGGCTCGTATGGAAACTAAAAACGAACGATCATAGTTCTACAATCGACTGAGGCATAATATGAATGTAACCGATCCATGTCTAGAATGATATCAAAGTCTATAATTTCTAACTCTACAAGATCTGCTGAGGTGACTTTCTGAGAAACTATGACGGGGCAATTTCTATATACCTGTCTAGCTATAACTAGGTCACCGACTGGAGTACATACTGAGAAGGGTTCTGAAAGAGTTTTTGGACTGACACCAAAGTTTATTGCTATATAGGGAATTACAAAGGAAATAGTAGCCCTTAGATCTAACAAAGCATAAATATCTAAGTGAAAGACTCGTAACGTACCAGTGACCACATCAGGAGAATCTTCCTGATCCTGGCGAACCTGAAAAGCATACAACCAGTTGTGGCGCTGTCTGCCACCTGTACCTGATGTGTTACCCTGCTGAGTCGGGCGACCTGCTGGTGCTACTTAAGTTGTAGACTAAGCTCTACCATTATTACCTCCTTGACCTGGTTTAGAAAAAGGACAGTCTCTCAACATGTGACCAGTTTGACTACACCCAAAACATCCTTCCTTTCCTGCAGAACACTCATCGGATGGTTCTTACCACACTTAGGACAAGTTGGGTAGGTTCTAGTACCTGAAACACTCCCCTGACACTTAGAGCTTGATGCCCTACCTTTCTGCTCCTGTCAAAACCTAGAGGATGGAACACTAGCTGATGATGATGCTGGAGCGATAGATTTCTACTCAAACTGTGAGCGATTTCCACCACCCGATTTCTGCTGAGAGTACTCATAGTTACCTGTCCTAGCCTTCTTATTATCCTTAGCCTGTTCCCTAAGCTTGTCTCGGTCAACCTACTGGACATGAGTCATAAGCCTAGAGATATTCATATTTTCCAGCAACATACCGTTTCGGCACTCTGTTTCCACTAAGTCAGATACCCTATACAAAAACTTATTCATCTGTGCCCTCGAATCAACAACCATATGCGGAGAATACCAGGAGAGTTGGGTGAACTTGAGTCCATACTCTTGGACTGCCACGCTACCTTGCCTCAAATTCATGAATTCCTGAGCTTTTGCCTCCCTCAACTCTCTTGGGAATAACCTGTCCAGAAAAGATTCTCTACAACACTCCCAAGTAACATGAGCTGCATCAGTACCCCTGTTTTCATTTCACTGAGTGAACCAAATGTGAGCCACATCCTTAAGCTAGTAAGATGCAAACTCAACCCTACAATTCCTAGTTACCTGCATCACTCCAAAGATTTTCTTGATCTCATCAATGAAGTTCTGGGGATCTTCACCAACATGCGACCCTAGAAACTCAGGTGGGTTCATCCTAACATTATCCCAAACTCTAGCTACAAATGACCCAACATTAGCATTCGTAGGAACTGGGACCTGCTGATTGTTTTGATTGGTCATACTCTCCAAAAGTTGTATAGCGTTTCGAAACTCTGCATTCGAAACCTCTTGGTCCGAAACTTGAGGAACTACATTAGCATTCCTGGCGTTAGCATTCCTTACGTAACCTCTGTAAGGAGGCATGATGTGAAATACATAACGATGAGCTAGAAGGTAGATCATACCAACGCACGATATGAATAGCAAGAAAGTGAAGTTTTCCTAAAACACTTTGTAGCCTCCCTCTCATTAGATGTTGTGCACTTCACACCCATGAAAATGACTCTACTTAGTGTGGTTTTTCAGACATCCTAGGACACTCGAAACTAATACTCTGATACAAAGTTTGTGCTACCCCCAGGACGTGGACACGGGACCTAGGATCACGAGTGACCCCAAGTTAACCCTGCTGGCATATCATAAGCATACTTAAAGATTTTCAACATAATAGACATACTGTGTGGAAGCTAGAAACATATCATAATATGAAATGATAGGGAATACCCAATACTATCTAAATAAATTATTTTTAAGTTTAATGACAACTGAAATATCAAACTCCAAAGCTAAAACTGAATCTAACTATGTCTGAAATAAAGCCTCCAACTGACTAGAAATGTTAGGACATGCCCCAGCTAAATCTAGCAAAACTAAAACTAAAGACTGAAAGTAGAAAGATAATCATGTCAATCGTCCTAGAATAATGAGGACTCACCACTGATGCTGCTGAACTGGAGATAGGGAACCGATCAATGCTTGATTTGAATGTTGAGGACCTGAACCTATATCACTAGAAGATGAATTGTAGAGTATGTATCAGTACTTGAAAGGTACTGAGCATGCATGATAGAATAATGTTGAACAATATACATAACTGAACAAAGCATATAATTGAGCAAATGACGTAATATGAACATGATACTATATTGAAAATACTGAACATAAAACTTACTGAATGCCATGACCAAGTTTATAACAAGTTGAATCTAAAATCTGAATTAAATCTGATAACCTGGTCTATGCACTAAAATCTGACTGTGGGAGCTACTAATAACCGGCATAAAACCACATGAGCTAAATGTGGAGTCCGATGTATACGCCCCATCAAGAGGACTCGATAAACCTTGCCAAAGGTACAGAGGCATGACTGGCGTGATCACTAAGTATAACGCCCACAGAGGGGACTTACCTACGGGGCACGTAATTCTGGGACTATGAGGGTGCTGACCCTAGTCCAGCTCAGTATTAAGTCTACTCCCAATAGAATGTATGAAATAGAATAAACTGTAATAACTGATTAGCTCGAGATTCTGATATGTTAACTCAAAATGCAACATTAATATACTGATAATGAAACATTCTTAACTGGAGCATGTATAACTGAATAAACTAACCTAGCTAGTGTAATTCATGAACTAAAGAAATCTACACAACTAGGGTTCTGAGTTTCAAGCAAGAACTAAGCAATAATTCCACAAAAACATGATAATCTGAGTTTGGATTAGTCTAACAACTAAATCACAACATAAATAAAAAGATTCTAGAAACCCTAGGTCTAAACATGGTGTAGAGAATCAAGAATCTGACTGAATTCTAGGGACCTAATGGGTGAAAGGAACCCACTAGTGGAATCCCACATATATGGTGACGAAATTCACGGAAATTTTTTTCAATTTCGGGGTTGGAATTGAAGACAACCTTGTTGCGTTCTTGGACTAGGGCTGCTCGACTTTTTCCTCTTATTTTTTTGTAAGATCGATGAATTTTTGGAGAAAGAATTGACTAGGGTAGTTTAGGGGTTAACCGACGTAGTTTATTGGTTAACAGACGTAGTTTAGGGGTCCAACGGATAGGGAAAAACCAAACGACCCCTAACTTAAAAGTTGTCGGGGGTCACCGACGGACCGTCGATGGACCAAAGGTCCGTTCTGTTCGACCGTCATTCGTGACAAAGAGTTGGGATGTGGGGTCTCGATCCACAAACTAGAACCGCGACCCGTGGTCTGACCTACCATCCGTGGATCCGGCCGTGGGTTGACCCTTAGACCATTTTTCTGAACTTTTTTGGGAGGGGCTGCAGGTGTCAATCCATGGACCCCACCTACGGTCCGTGGGTGGTTCCCGTCGGTGAAACCTGCAACTTCTGAAATCCAAATTCTAGTCTGTCTAGGATACGGGGTGTTACACTAGTTATGTAGGTCCTTATAGAATCCTGAAAAGTGTTGGTAATGTGGCTTATGAGTTAGAGTTGTCAGCAGAACTAGCACTGGTTTATCCAATCTTTCACATTTCCTTGTTGAAGAAGTGGGTGGGTGATCCGACATCGATAATACCATTAGAGACTGTGGATATGAAGGCTAGTCTCACCTATGAAGAGGTTCCAGTTGAGATTCTTGACCGTCAAGTTTGTAGGTTGAGAAATAAGGAGATCTCTTCAGTAAAGGTTTTGTGGAGGAATCATTCCAAAGAGAGAGATACTTGGGAACTAGAAGCAACCAGGATGGCGAAGTATCCTCACCTTTTTCCTTCTGATTCAATTTCAGCTTGAGGTAATAGTTTCTCTCTAGCCTCTCAGCTTACTCTTGATTAATTCAGTCTTAGGATGTTGTTCCCTTAGTTATCCTTGCATTTCAACATGTTTTCATGTTCATAACTCAACATAGTTAAATATCAGTTTCTAGAATTGAGTGTTAGGGATTGCATCTCTTTCCTCCAAATTTAGCTTGTTCAGTCTTTATTCGAGGATGAATGATCCCAAGGGGGAGATATTATAACACCTCGAACTTTGAGAAAGGGATAAAAAGGAAACCGAGCAAGACCACAAACACAAAAAGGACCATGGAACCTTCATGGCTCCCTAGCGGGTCCTTTGGGGGTCTATGGCTCGTTAAGAGCTTCGTGAGTACCAACCCAAGACTGCCCTACAGGGGTCACCTATAAAACACCTTAGACGGTCTATCTATGGTTTCACAGCCCACAAAGGACATTGTGAACCACCCTCTAGGAGCTTCCTAGGAGGGAGTTACCTAGACGGTGCCTTTGACGGCCCTTTGTGACTTGGACGACCCAACTAGGGGTTCATACAAGTCACCTAAATAAAAAGGTTGCACCCAAGGTCACTGTGAAGGACAAAAGACACCTAGACGGCCCGTGGATCTTCAGACGGACCCTGAAGTCATCCGTGAAAGAGACTTATGAGACTTTGAGTTTTTAGTCAACTTCAAACGATCATATCTTTCAGCACAAAATGAATTCGGTGGCTCATGACCTATCATATTAAACATCTTTGAGTCCTCTTTCCAATGCCATCAAGTTTGCCTAATTTTGAGCCTGGAGTAAAAAGTTATTCTTGTATTAGTGAAGCCCTTTCGGGCATGCAATCATGATGACCCACTAGACGGGTCATCATGCCTTAGACGGCCCGTCAAGCCCCTCGTGAAGGTCACTTTGTCAGTTTTAAGTCAGGGTTGTATTGCTCTTTTCCTCTATGTGTTTAATACTTAAATTACGTCGTTTAACTTATTCTAAGACTAAATAATTAGTCAGAAACTACCTAAAACCCTCATTCTCTTAAAATCATCTAACTTAGAAAGAAAAGAAGAGAAATAGGCGATAATTGCTTCCAAGAACAAGCAGAGGTTTACTTCAAATTCAGCCTCGAGATCCAAAAGATCTCTTCGTAGTTTTCGTCACCAGGTATGTGGGATTTCACAAGTGGGTTCCTTTCACCCATTAGGTCCCTAGAATTCAGTCAATTCTTCAGTTTCTCAATAAATTGTTTAGACCTAGGGTTCCTAAATCTTAGGGATCCATTGCAATTTAGATGTTATAGTCTTTATAATATTAATTACATGTTTCTTGAAGAACTAGTGTAGTCCCATGTATAGAACTCAAAAACCATAGCTTGTGTTAATTATCAGTATGTCATGAATTATACCTACTAAGAAGATTAGTTAGACAATCATGTTTTAGAATTGGAATGACATATCTTTCAGTATATGTATGTTGCATTCTTAGATAATTATCATTATTTTGAGCTAATCATTATTTCAGTTGCATTTTCGCTTTACATTCAGTCGGGAGTAAACTTAGCACCGAGTTGGACTAGCCTTCAGCGCACCCTCAAATCCCGGAACTACCTGCCCCGATAGGTTTATAAGTCCTCTCTGTTAGGCATTAGTTTTAGTGATTACTCCACAGTCATGCCTTTGTACCCCCGACAAGGTATATTAGGTCCTCTCGATGGGGCATATACAATCAGACTCTATGTTTAGTTCACATGGTTTATGTCGATTAATATTATCTCCCACAGTCATATTCATGTTGTATTAACCATGTATTCTTAGTATTCAGTTCAACATATTATCTTCATGATTAGTACTTGGTCATTAGATCCAACTCAGTTTCCAGTTATGCTTTAGTATATCTATTTCTATGTTTTGTTATTTTATTGTTCAGCTTAGAATGTATCATGCATGCTCATTACATTCAAAGTACTAACACATACTTTTGCACTTCATCGTTATATGATGTAGGTTCAGGCGCTCAGTGTCTAAATCACGCTTATCTCGACTTCCAGTCCATACTAAACAACTTTAGTGGTGAGTCCTCATAGTTCGAGGACAATAGACATGCTTTACTTTCAAGTTTTTACATTTTAGTTTTAGTCTTGATTGATTTAGCTGGGGGCATGTCCCAAGAACTTAGACCCGTTAGAGGCTTTCAGACATAGAGTAGATTCAACTTGAGTTGTTAGTGTTGTTTTCAGTCATCACTATACTCTTCATATATTTGATATATTCAGACTTGTTGAGTTTTTCCCTAGTTGAGATATTATATGTTTTTAGCTTCCACACAGTGCATGATTTATCTGAACCTGTATAGATATGTCAGGCCATGGGTTAGCTTGGGGTCACTTGTGAAACTAAGCACTGTGTCGCACCTAGGGGGTAGCCTCGGGGCTTGAGAATTGCTGTCATGATGAATGACCCTTATAATTCACGAATTTGAATTAAGCAATATTCTATGAGAGTATCAACAATGAACTCGGACAATAAACAAAATAAATTTTAAAATATACACGAAAGACATTCTGAATATATTAACTCCAACTTCCCACGTACTTTATGCTCTCCAGATAGGTCAGCTAGTCAAATGCCTATCCTATATCCTCTCCCTTATCAATATATTTCACTTCCTTTCTTAAATTATACAAAATTCTTAAACAATTGATGATTTGAAAATTTCACATAAATCATTTGTCATATTAAATGATAAATTAAGTTTAGAATATAGTTGATCAATTATTACTAAATAATAAAAGATCATATCAAAGTAAATCTCTTGTATTCATTATTTTGATGTGAATACACAATGTTTTGTTTTCCTGAAAATGTTTATTAGTCAACTTACAATTATAGTTAAAATAATTAGTTCGAATATTATTTTGTTTTTTTTCCTAACCTAATTGCTAGTCAAATTTCACTTCATGTGATCCTATCCCCTCTAATCCAACCCACCTAACCCACCAAACACTTATTAAAGGAAAATACTAATTAATTCCTAATATTTTAACAACATGATAATCAATAACTGCCTATTAACTCAGTCACTCCCACCCCTCTTTCCCTATCTCTACTAAATATATTCCACTCCCCCTACAAATCCTTATCAAGTAAACCCATAGCCCTATTCTCCATTTCTGATATCTCATATACTCAATTGATTTTATTCAGTGGAAATAATGAAGAAAATGGGTCAGATCAAGGGTCGATGGAATCCTACAGAGGACGTACTATTGCAGAAGCTAGTAGAGGAACATGGAGCAGAAAACTGGTCGCTTATCAGTCAATCGATTCATAGACGATCTTGAAAATCCTGTAGGGAGTGTTGGTGTAATCATCTTAATCCTCAAATGAATCATCGACCTTTTACTCCAGCGAAGATGATACTATTTTCAAAGCTCATGCCAAATTCTGTAACCAATGGGCTATGATAGCATCTTTGTTATCGGGTCGAACCAATGACTTGATAAAAATCATTGAAATTCCACCCTTAAACGAAAGCACTCTTCCAAGTCAAAAGATTTGACATTCAAAAAACCTCAACTTCCTTTGAAGAGATAATTCAGTATCAGGACAGGTATAAATGCATGAAGTCCATATGGATCTCATTTGAGCAATTTGGAAGTTTCTAGGTTTCCTCAGTTGTGTCTTTATCCGTATATTGTCCCACCATGTCAAAATTTGCCTCTTTCAACATATTCACCAGTAATGCCTGATCCATTAACATCTTTGAGTTTGTATACATATGATTTGAGCAATTTGGGTATATCCAGGTGACCTCAGTTGAGCCTTTATCCACACATTGCCCACTAGGTTAAATTTTCCCTCTTTCATTAGTTTCACCAGTAATCCCTAATCCTTTAACAATTGTGAGTCCAAATGGATCTTATATGAGCAATTTGGATTTATCTAAGTTACCTCAGTTGAGCCTAAATCCATCCATTACCCCACTAGGTGAAATTATGCCTCTTTCATCAGTTTCACCAATATAGCCTGGCCCATAAACATCTTTGAGTCTCTTTTTACTTGGATTCAAATCTAGCACGAATTTGAATAAGATAAACCGAATCGAGCAAGTAGCTGAACTGACACATGTATCAGCATCTACACATGTATTAGCATCTGAACCCACTCCATCAAATTTTATGCCCCAAATTTCAACAACTCAAAATGATAATTCTGATATGACAAGTATGGGGAAACAATTGTTGAGCCCAAATATTTTGAAAGTATTACAAGATATGATGCAGAAAGAAGTTAAAAATTATGTGTTCCAGTTAGAGAATAAAAGAGATTCAATGAACACAAAAGCAACAATAGATGTTATTGTTAACAACATTGGTGTTAGCAAAGATTGAGAAAAAATTGAATAAGGAGGAGGAAAAATGGAGAGATCATAGTTATTATTGTCTCTGAACTTTAATTATTGTTTTTATAGTATATCATTTGACTATTTTAGGAATGTAGGATAAAAAGAGAGAAAAACTATGTATATTCATAAGAAGTGTATGCAAGGCCCAATCACCCGCACCCAACCCCAAAAAATTTAGAAAAAAAATAGAAATGATGAATCTTCAATTAACTTTTTTGATGAAATCGGTCATTTTTATATCATTTGAAGTGTTGTTATTAATATAACTTATTCTTTGGTACTTTTAGATTTCAATTTAACTATTGAGATAATCATCTATGGTATTTGATTAACTAGTTGTTATTTGAGGTGTTATCTAAAAGAAAATTAATCGGTGGTATGTTAAATTGATAGATGGTATGATTTTTTGTTTTATAGAGTGATAACTATTTTAAAATTGATGATCCTTTTTTTTATTTAGAAATAATTTAATTTTTATTATTATTATTATTATTATTATTTTACCATTAAAAATGATCTATAGTCATACAACAGTGTTAATACCCAATTAAGTTGGATTAACTATATAAGACAAACTAAAATATATCAGATGAGTTATTTTAATAGGTAATTAAAAAGAAAATAAAGATTATTTATAACCCAAAAGGGACTAAAGTTAGTAGCTAATTAAAACTAATGGTGGAAAGACTTATTTTAACAAAAATAATTAAAAAGACAATAAATATTAATTCTTTGTCTTGCTTGTGACTTAATTGTCAAGTTATATCTCCTTTTTAGATCAATTGATGAAATCAAAGGTGCAAGCAGAACATCGTAAAAGTGTTATTAATGATTCAATAGTAGACAAGTGAGTGAGACTTATTTTATTGAGATGTTCAACCCGATTCTGAAAGGTGTATAGTTAATTTTACGGAGAGATGGTCGATCCAGAATGGACTATACTTTTTTTAATGAAGTCATGTATTTTGACTCCATATATCAAACAAAAAAGTATCATATGATTTATGCATCATTTATTGGAATAAATCATCAAAGACAGAATATTATTTTTATTGTGTTGTTTTATTTGAATGATATTTTTAAAGTCAATGGAAAGTATTTTTCCACGTACTATAACTTATGAAGCTTGAGAATTAAAAATTGCCATAATATAAATAATGTCATGCCTCAAGCCTACACCCTGGGTGGGACTGGCACTCGAGAACCATTTTTGGCCCCAAGCGAACCTTTGGCCTGATTTACTTACTCAGCGGAAGACTTAACCATAAGAGACAATATCAAAATATAACTCATGCAATAATTTAAAGAGATACAAAGCTTATCTAAAATGGCAACTCAAGTCTTAACGTATACAGCTGAAAATGGAAAGAATAAAGAAGTATAACTACTCGTCTAAGAAGCCTCTAAAACAAAGAGGGATATAGGGACAAGACCCCAGATCATCCTAACAACTGAAATACTAGAAAGCAATGTAAAAAGAGTCCTCCAGAAAGCAATGAGGCTCACCAACTGACTCTGAGTTCTCAACTGGATCAGGCGCTAGATGTTGATCCTAGTTACCTGTGTCTGCATCATAAAATGATGCATGCCTAATGGCATCAGTACATTGAATGTACGAGTATGCGAGGGGAAAACTAAACATAACATTAGCTTGAAAGGAATCTGAAAGGAACACTTACCTTGGCTTTACTCAACTCATGAATAACTCAACTCAAATGCAAAGTAAAAACAATAATAAAGGTGCAGTTTATACAAAGCATTTAAAATAGTAGGTGACAACTCAATGTATCAAAGAAAATACAATAGCAACTCAATTACGTATAAAGTAATATAATAATGTGGGAGTTTCTCTAATTGACAACCACCACTATCAACCTAAGTGATGATACAACGTCTTGCCACACTGCCAGAACTGTCCTATACTTTGCCGTCATATAGAACGCCTTAACTAAGTGGATCCACTAGTCTATGCTAAAAACCACTAAGGAGTCATCTAAAAAGTATGATCCTTTCTACCCATGATGGCTACATGGTTTATTGAGGCTTGAGTTATTATGAACTCGCGTCCCCATATCGGTACTCAATACTACTCCCAAAATATACTCATCTCATACGTTTTAAAAACAAAACTCTTTATTTGGTTTGAGATAATTACTCAAAACTTAGCCTAAAAGCTCTCTTGGAAATTAGTGTTTCCTTTCTTGCTCAAATGTGAAAACAATTTTAACTCTTGGGAATACTTATTTCCCATATAATCTTTGAAGAAATAAACTTTACTCTTACTCTTTACTCAACTCAAAGCTTAAGTTTTAACACAAAGTTAAAACGTTTGTAAAAGACTTTTGGAAAACTTTATGAATTACTCTTAACTTGACTCTTAACTTCTCTTGACTTGACTCTTAACATTCCTTGAATTGAATTATGGATTCAAGGATTGTGATTTGTGATAGGAAAGATCTCATGATGTTTAGGAGTGTTTTTAGATAGTTAAACATGAGAAAAGATCAAGAAATCACTGTCTGGAAGTAAGTCTGCAACGCGGAGATGCATTTAATTATTTGGTCGCGAAATAAATTTTAAGGCAGAACGGTCCGTGACCGCTCCACGACTCAAAGACAACTTTGTCAATCCTAAGGAATAGGTCCACGTCACGGACCTGGTACCCAGATTTACCCAACTTGTTCCTTCTTCATTTTCTAACCCCAATTCGCCTAAATTCGATTATTTTTCTTGATTCCTCTTTAGATTCAGACACCCAGCATATGTACACATAAAATCTAATCAAACACAACTCTAAAATCGACCTTAAACTCTCAAGAACTCCTCAATCTCATCCCAAATTCAAGAACGAAAGCAATCCAAGAATACAACTCAAGAACATCAAAGTCTCAATCCTTTAGGAAGAAAATCATACTGAAATAAACATGTTTGGCATGTGCGTGAATGAACCCAACACTATGTTAACTCATATACCTCGTAGGATTGAATCCTGGCGAAATCCACAACCAAACTCGCAAGAACTTGACGAATCTTGAACTTTTCTTCTCCTTTACTCCTCTTTTCTCTTCTCTCAAAGCCGTAGCGTAATTCTCAATCGCGTAAACTGAATTAATTCAAATCAGATCCCAAATAATTTATTAAAAACGGCTTTAATTAATTGGGTAATGAAAAGACCAAAACACTCTTCCAAAATCCGATTTTGACTTTTCATATCTAGATAGCCCCACTTTGAATGGACATATCTCACTCATACAAACTCGGAATTGAGAAAACTCGGCGGAGTCTGAAAGATAATTCCAAGATATTTACTGCGATATCTTGTAGCACACCTAAATCATTACGTGCTAGAAGTTATGGTTGTTTGAAGTTGACCAAAAAGTCAAACTTAACATAACTTAACCAATTTTCCAGATTTTTCCTTATTTCCAAAAACAACTCTTTCTAATTCTAGCTCTTTCTAGTTCTTTCAAATAGCGAGGTGTTACAATATCTCCCTCTTCGAAACATTCGTCCTCGAATGAGCCTACTCTTACTAAGCTAAAGGTGTACATCTAACATTCAGCTCAAACACTCCACAAGTAAATCTAACACATCAATTATATAAATTAAAGAGTAATAAAAAGAGAATTAGTACCTTGGTATGGAATTTCTGTGGGCTCAAAGAGATATGGATATATCTTCTTCGTATCCTCAGCTTCCCAAGTAGCTTCTTCAACAAACTGATTCCTCCAAAGGACTTTGACTGATGCTACTTCCTTGGTTCTTAACTTGCGAACCTAGCGGTCTAGAATCTGAACAGGGATCTCCTCATAAGATAAGCTATCCTTGATACCAATATCTTCATTTGGTATTATAAGTGAAGGATCTCCCATACACTTTTTCAACATGAAGACGTAAAACACCGGATGAACCACTGCTAACTCTTGTAATATCTCTAACTCATAAGCTACATTGTCAACCCTCTTGGATAT
Organism: Solanum gracilifrons; assembly: GCA_029582605.1. Classification (NCBI taxonomy): domain Eukaryota; kingdom Viridiplantae; phylum Streptophyta; class Magnoliopsida; order Solanales; family Solanaceae; genus Solanum; species Solanum gracilifrons. The sequence continues at coordinate 17,213 of JAJOOH010004790.1, forward strand.
AATGTAAGGACAAATATACCGGGGACTAAGCTTCCCCTACTTACCAAATCTCATAACACCCTTCATTAGTAAAACTTTCAAGTATACCCGATCATCTACTTCAAACTCTAACTCTCTTCTCCTAACATCAGTGTAGCATTTTTGATGACTCTGCGCCGTTTTCAACCTCTCTTGAATGACTTTCACTTTCTCCATAGCTTGATGAACTAAGTCTAGTCCTATCAACCCTGCTTCACTAACTTCAAACCATCCAATAGGAGATCTGCATCTTTTCTCATAAAGAGCTTCATAAGAAGTCATCCGGATGCTAGAGTGGTAGCTATTGTTGTAAGCAAACTCAATGAGAGGTAGGTGATCATCCCATTTCCTTTTGAAATAAATCACACATGCCCTCAATATATATTCTAAAGTCTGAATAGTGCACTCTGCTTCGCCATCTGTTTGAGGATGAAAAATAGTACTTAAGTTCACCTTTTAACCCAAGCCTTTCTGAAAAGATTTCCACAACCGTGTAGAAAATTTGCGCACCTCTGCCTGAAATAATCGAAATTGGCACCCCATGAAGTCTAACTACCTCTTGAATATACAAACTTAGCACAATTCTTTGTTGTATGAGTAGTCTTTATCGGCAAAAAGTGAGCTGATCTGGTCATTCGATCCACAATCACCCAAATAAAATCATGTTGCCTGCGAGACCTTGGTAAACTTGTGATGAAGTTCATATTGATCATCTCCCACTTCCATTCCAAAAGTTTTATATTTTGGGCCATACCACCGGGCCTTTGATGCTCTACCTTAACTTGTTGGCAATTCGGACACTTAGCAACAAACTCTGCCATGCCCTTCTTCATACTACTCCACCAATAAACTTATCTCAAATCACGATACATTTTTGTGGAACCTGGATGGATAGAATATCTGGAGCTATGAGCTTCCTCCATTATCCTCTCTTGGAGTTCATCCACCCTTGGTACACACATTCTACCTTGATACCTTAATACTTCATCTCCCCCTTGTTCAAAAGCCAATACTTTTTTGCTTATGAAAATTTGCCTTTAATTCAAGCAAAATAGGGTCTTGGTCTTGTTTCTCTTTTACTTATGACACTAAGGATGATTCAGCCCCATTCATCACCATTACTCCTCCTTCTGTGGAATCCATTAGTCAAACTCTTAAGTGTGCAAGTCTTTGCACATCTTTTGCTAGCTCTCTCTTATCTTCCTCAAAATGGGTGGTACTACCCATAAATAACTTGCTCAAGGCATCAGCAACAACATTAGCCTTACTTGGGTGGTAAATAATACTCATGTCATAATCCTTGAGTAATTCTAACCACCTCATTTGTCTGAGATTAAGATATTTTTGAGTAAACACATACTGAAGACTCTTGTGATCGGTGAACACATCCACATGCACACCATAAAGATAATGGCGCCATATTTTCAAAGCAAATACTACGGCATCCAACTCTAGATCATGGGTTGGGTAGTTTTTCTCATGAACTTTCAACTGTCTGGAGGCATAAGCTATAACCTTGTCATTCTGCATCAACACACAACCCAAACCAACTCTAGACGCATCACAATAAACAACAAAGCCTTGTGTGCCTTCTGGTAAAGGTAAATATTGGGGTAGTGGTCAACCTCGTTTTTAATTCCTGAAAGCTTTTCTCACAAGCTTACAACCATTGAAATTTCACTATTTTTTAAGTTAACTTGGTCAAAGGGGATGAAATAGATGAGAACCCTTCTATAATAGCCATCTAAACCCAAGAAACTCCTAATATCAAGATGTGGATGTAGGCCAATTTTGAACTGCCTCTATTTTCTGGGTATCAACTTTAATTCCCTCTCCAGACACAATGTGGCCTAAGAATGCCACAGACTCAAGCCAAAACTCATATTTTGAGAACTTAGCATACAACTCCTTATCCTTTAGAGTTTGGAGAACTATTATGAGATGGCTAGCATGATCTTCCTCATTCCTTGAATACATTAGTATGTCATCAATGAATACGATAAAAAACATATATAAATAAGGCTTGAATACTCTATTAATGAGGTCCATTAATGCTGCAAGTGCATTGGTCAAACCAAAGGACATAACTAGGAACTCATAATGACCATAACGGGTCCTGAATATTGTCTTAGGAATGTCACATTCCCTTACCCTCAACTGATAGTAGCCTGATCTGAGGTTTATCTTAGAGAAACAGGTAGCACCCTGAAGTTGATCGAAAAGATCATCAATTCTCAGAAGAGGATACTTATTCTTGATGGTAACCTTGTTCAACTGGCGGTAATCTATACACATCTTAAGGGAACCATCTTTCTTTCTTTCTTACAAATAAGACCAGAGCGCCCCAATTTGAGACACTTGGTTGAATGAAACCCTTATCTAGGAGGTCTTTCAACTTCTCCTTCAACTCTTTTAACTCTGTTGGTGCCATTCTATATGGCGGAATAAATATAGGACGAGTATCTGGAAGAATATCTATACCGAAGTATATCTCTCTCTCAGGAGGGACTCCGGGAAGATCATTAAGAAAGACTTCTGGAAACTCTTTTACTACAGAAACTGACTGAATATGAGGTATCTCAACATTAGAGTCATTAGCTCGTACTAAGTAATAGAAACACCCCTTGGAGACTAACTTTCTCGCCTTAAGGTTTGAAATGAAACAACCCTTAGGCACTGTTGAATTGCTAATCCACGCTATAACTGGCTTATTAGGAATTTATAACCTAACAACTCGAGTTCTACAATCAATAGAGGCATAACAGGCATGAAACCAGTCCATACCAAGAATGACATCGAAATCTACCATGTCTAACTCAATTAAATCAGCCATGGTGTTTTTGTGATTGATGGAGATGACACAATCAAGATATACTCGCTCAGCTTGAATAGACTCCCCAACAGGTGTAGAAACACTAAAGGGTTCACAATGTTTCCTAGGAAGAATATTAAAATTATTTGCAACATAAGGAGTCACAAAATATAAACTTGCTCTTGGGTCTAGCAAAGCATAAACATCAAGAGTAAAGACTTTGATCATACCAGTGACAACATCTGGAGAATTCTCTTGATCTTGACGACTGGTGATCGCATAAAGACGGTTTGCTCTTCCGCCAGTACCGGAAGTAGCTCCTTTAGGTGCAGCCTTGTCTGGTGGAGCAACTGATGAAGATTGGGCTCTTTTTCCGTGATTCCCATTACCTTGGCGGTTCTTAGGGCACTCTTTCATGAAGTGACTTTCTTGTCCACACTTGAAACAACCTGTGGAGCCATCGCGACACTTACCTGAGTGGGTCCCACCACACTTAGCACACGCAGGAGCCCAGTTACCTCCTGGTGCCACACTACCCTAAGACTGTGCAGGTCTAGCTCTGAAGTTCTGTGAATTTGACCATTATACTCACCTTTCTTTCTGGGTGCAGGTGCACTAGCAGCTGATGGAGTAGGTCCTGTTTGCTTTTGTTGGAAAGAAGATCGGTTTGCATTATTCCTCTGCTGCCCTAACTCATTCCCTGTCTTTGCTTTCTTGTTTCTAAACTCCTCCCTATCCCTCAACTTTTCTTCCTCCACCTACTGAACATAGACCATCAACCTTGCTATATCTCTGTCCCCAATTAGCATGGATGCCTTGTCCTCTTTACTTCACATACGGGACAACCCAACATCAAAAAACTTATCCTGCTTCTCATATCCACAACCATCTCCGGAGTATATCGGGACAGTTGGGTGAACTTTAAGTTGTACTCATGAACACTTAGTGCATCCTTCTTAAGGGTGAAAATCTCTCGTACCTTGGCCTCTTTCGGTTCTCGGGGAAAGAAGCTCCCCAAGATGGCCTCCTCAAAATAAGCCCAACTCGCAGGTGGTTCTCCCTCAGCTCTACCCTTCTTCCACTGGTCAAACCAATTCCTAGCAACATTCTTTAGTTGATGTGCAACTAGTTCTATTCGCTCAGCATCGGCAACATGCATAACTTCAAATACCTTTTGCAGCTCCTCAATAAAGTTCTCTTGATCCACAATAGTGCTTGAACCAGTGAAACTTGGAGGATTTATCCTTACGAACTCTCGGATCCTCGAAGTATCAACCACTTCTTATCTAGCTCCTCTTTGTTACCCACCCTGGTTAGTCACAGCTTAGCTCAACATTCGTATCGCTTCCCTGAACTCAACATTCGTGACTTCTCCTTGGGGTTGCACTTCAGGTGCATTAGGTACCCCTTTCTCCTCAACGTTCCTCCTAGCAGGAAGACCTCGGACAACTCTTCGTGAAGGCATGATTAATTGAAAAACACGTGCAAGCATAAATTAGAAAGAGACTTTATAGAAATGAACTCTATCGTACGAAATGAGAAAATTTCCTAATTGTTGTAGCCTCCTAATTATAGATATGACATGCTTCACACCGATAACTAGGACTCTACAGACACGGCTTCATAGACTCCCTAGGACTCTTGAACTCTGGGCACTGATACCAAGTTTGTCATGCCCCGAGCCCACACCATGAGCGGGACTTGCACTCGAGAACTATTTCTGGCCCCAAGGGAACCCTTGGACTGGCTTACTTACTCAGTGGAAGACTTAAACATAAGAGACAGTCTCAAAATATAACTCATGCAATAACTTAAAAACAGATATAAAGCTTCATAAAAATGGCAACTCAAGTCTTAACGTATACACCTGAAAATGAAAAGACTAAAGAACTATAACTTTCATCTATGAAGCCTCGAAAACAAAGAGGGATGTCGGGACAAGACCCCCGATCTTCCTAACAACTGAAATAATAGAAAGCAAAGTAAAAGGAGTCCTCTGGAAAGCGATGAGGCTCACCAACTGACTCTGACTGCTCAACTGGATCAACGAGGAGCTGGATGTTGATTCTGGTTACCTATGTCTGCATCAGTACATTGAATGTATGTGTATGCGAGGGGAAAACTAAACATAACATAAACTTGAAAGGAATCTGAAAAGAACACTTACCTTGACTTTACTCAACTCAAAAGCAAAGTAAAAACAACAATAAATGTGCAGTTTATATAAAACATTTAAAAGTAGGTAACAACTCAATGTATCAAAGAAAATACAATAGCAACTCAATTACATATAAAGTAATATAATGTTGTGGGAGTTTCTCTAACCGACAACAACCACTATGAGTCTAAGTGATGATACATCGTCATGTCCACGCTGCCAGAACTGTCCTATACTTTGCCGTCATATAGAATGACTTACCTAAGTGGATCCACTAGTCTATGCTAAAAGGCAGTGGGAGTCATATAAAAACTATGATCCTTTCTACCCATGATGTCTACATTGTTTATGGAGACTTGAGTTATTATGAACTCGCGTCCCCATATCGGTGCTCAATACTACTCCCAAAATATTCAGCTAATATGTTTAAATACATAACTCTGTATGTGGTTTGAGATTATTACTCAAAATCTTTCTCTAAAAAGAGATGTTACTCAAACTGCTCAAAACTCTTTTGGAAATCTGATTTTCCTCCTCTTTTAAATGTTAAAACATTTACTCTTGGAAATACTTGGTTCCCATATATCATTTTAAGAAATAAACTTTACTCTTACTCTTTACTCAACTGAAAGCATAAGTCTTAAAACAAAGTTAAAACGTTTGTAAAGGACTTCTTAAAATATGGTTCATGCCAAATTGTGGACGTGAACGGCTCAATGCAAGGTTCTCAATAACCATAGATAGAACTCAATACTTGGAAACTCAAGAACATCAATGATAATGCTCCTCTCAAAGGTACTCAACTGATGGAGTTCATGCGGAAGTTATGGGCATGAACGACTCGACTCAAGGGTCAAAATATCAATAAGGAACTCATTTATATGACTCTTTTCATTCTCTTACTTACTTACTCAAAACTTAACTAAAATCAATGATGGATCTCAAAGGATTCACAATTGAACTCAAAGGCTTCCTTGAACTCTACTCTTAACTCTCTCTTGAATGTGAATTATGAATTCAAGAGTTATGGTTCTTGATATGAAGGATATCGTGATGACAAAATAGACTCATGAATGCATTCTCCTCAGTCTCATACTCACTTCCTCTAGTCTTGACACAGGTTATTAGAAATTGTAGAAGACTCCTCAAAGGGCTCAAATGAACTTTCTCAAAAATGTTTGAGACAACTCTCAAGACTTGACTCTCAACTCTACCTTGAATGTAATTTATGAATTCAAGGTTGCAATCTATGATAGGAAAGATCTCGTGATGTTTAGGAGTGTTTTTAGATAGTAAAACATGAAAAACGATCAAGAAATCATTGTCTAGAAGCAAGTCCGCGACGCAGAGATGCATTTAATTATTTGGCCGCGAAATAAATATTGAGGCAGAACGGTCCGTGACAAATCCGTGACGCGAAGAAAATTTTGTCAACCCTGAGGAACATGTCCGCATCCCAATTCGCCTAAATTCGAATCTTTTTCTCAATTCCTCTTTAGATTCAGATACCCAACACATGTACACAAGAATCTAACTCAAAACAACTCTAACAATCGACCTTAAACTCTCAAGAACTCCTCAATCTCATCCGAAATTCAAGAACAAAAGCAATTCAAGAATACAACTCAAAAACATCAAAGTCTCAATCTTTTAGGACGAATTAACGCTGAAATTAACATATTTGGCATGTGGGTTAAAAACCCCAACACTATGGAACCTTACATACCTCTTAGGAATGAAACCCATGGTGAAAATCCGCAACAAAACACAAGACTCTTGACGAACACTTTGATCCTCTCCTCCTTTCTCCTCTTTTCTCTTCTTTTCTCTTCTCGAACTCTAAACTAAAACCCTAACCATATATTAGGATTATAAAACTGAACCTAATAGGATTAGACCCTTAAAACCTTACTAAAAATGAATTAAATCTATTTGGGTAACGAAAAGACCCAAAGACCCCTTCCTATTTTTGGGTAACTTTCCTTATTTGGACAACCTGACTTCAAAAGGGCATATCTCACTTATGCAAACTCGAAACTTAGCAATCTCGGTGGAGTTGGAAAGAAAATTCAAAGACCTTTCATTGGATACCAGGTAGCCCACTTAACTCATCATGTACTGAGAGTTATGACCGTTTGAAGTTGACCCAAAACTTAAAGGAACTTATGAATGACTTGAATGAACTCTCTTTAGTTCTTCTTGGAACTCAAGGTGTTACATCTAGTGACCTTAACACTTAGGAAATTTTTAATTCCTCGGTAAAATCCTACTCACAAGAAAGGATGGTTCAAGTCTTAGTTCAAAAAAAATTCTGGGGTGTTATAATATCTCCTCCCTGGGATCATTCGTCCTCGAATGACGGCTGGACTGGGTATGGAATGGGGTTACTCTTACTAAGGTGTGAGTCTAATGGTATGCTCTTATTATATTTAAGCTTAACCCAAATCCATAGGTTCGGGTTCTAAACCTCGATAGGGAATCTCATCCCAAAACTATTACTCTTTACCACCACATTAGACTCATATCAAGAACCACCTAATGTTTAACAACACCACATTCAAGCTTAGTACTCTAACAACTCCATGGACTCCTACTAAATAACTCCTTCAGAACCAACTAAGGGCTCTCATTTAACTATTTCTCATAGTAAAACCTTATCCGTCTCTTCCTCCTCATTTATAACCTTAGATGGAATCATCACACCATCACTATCACGATAAGAACATCAACCTCTTGTTTCTAACATCACTCCACTACTAAAAGGACCTCTAAAAAAATATCCCCCAAACTCTTTGGAACTGATTACTATCTTACTCTCAAATACTTGACTTGATTTCTCATATTGTCATCTCACCCTTAGGTCTAAAGATGACACTCGAAAGCTATGGACCTATTCCATCATCTCTAACCTGGTCTACATCCTCTTTTACTCTAACATTCGGGAGAAGCTTATCTCATGATTACCTACTCTCCATAAGTAGGTACTAAGACCTCTTCCTAAGGTGCTTCTCTTAACATCTTTTGATTACATACCCTCTCGGTATACCTCTTAATGCTCTTGTTACTTTTGTGACTTAGCCACACTTCACTGCCCTTATCTAAAGGTTAGGGTCTCTCACTTGTACTACTCATATTTATTGCAACTAACATCTCAATTTCTTGACTACTCTATGTTAAGTCTTCTAGATCAAATCTCAAGACTAACATCATTACCCTCATATTGCCATTCTTTTGATCATGACACTCATCTCAAATTCAAGCTTAATGTTTATTACTAAACCCGAATATCAATATGATTGCTCGTTTACTATACTATACCTCATTACTTTATCAGTTCTATAACCTTCTAAACATCATAACCCTCTCAAAGAAATCATAAGCCTAGCTTAGATCTATCACTTATAAATGCTCTGCTCTCTTATTCAACACATGAATTTAGTCTCCTCTAATACGATGGAAAATCGACATCAACTCTATTCTAGTTAACAAATATATACTCTATCTCATCTTGACTAGCAACTCTGACTCTACCCATAAGGGAAAACTCTTCATCAATAACTTACTGGGTGCATGACTATAGTAATATATCTCTTCAAAACACTATCTCCCTTTCTTAAATCACTAAACCTCCGCATACTTTCCTCTAACTCAGGCTCTTTCACTACTACTGTTCATGATCTCGTAACTCATGCTACCTTTTTAGGGTGAAAATACTTTCCAAGCTCTAAACATACTTCCTCATAAGGATCTCAACTCAAACAAGGCTTAAGGAAAAGAGTACAACTCGCTTTTAGCTCAACGCACGATTCATATAATATGAGTGCATTCCTTCTGAAACTCAACACTTAACTCACTCATGGGATTCTCTCAAGCCCCTCTGGAGTCTCATGACATCCTCAAGACTCTTGCTAAGAATAACTCGTCAATAAAGAACTGACTTTCCTTTTCAACCACCTCTACTATGATGGGTAGTCGAATTAATCTAAGAAATGCACGAGTATGAATAAATATCTATGACTTAGCTCTATTACACAATTAAGAGTAAGAAAAAAGGGAAACTTTACTTAAATGTCTGTAGTCCCTCGTTTATAGAAGTGGAGCCCTCACAACCATAAACAAGACCCTACTTACACGGCTTAATAGACACTCTAGGACTCTTGAACTCTGTGCTCTGATACCAAGTTTGTCACGACCCGAGCCTACACCCTGGATGTGGCTGACACTCAATAACTATTGCTGGTCCCCAAGTGAACCCTCATCCTGGCTAACTACAAGCGGAAGACTAACTTAAGTAAGCAAAAGCTAAAAACAGAATATAATTCATGAAACTTACAAATCTTTAACTCAAATTAATAACTCTGAATAAAAATAGAATATTCAACTAGACAATAATAGGCAACTCAAGTCTTTAATACATTTAATAAGATAAATGAAATAGACTTCTCAAACTCTACTATCTATCTATGAAGCCTCTAAATGACAAAGATGGAAGTCGGGACAAGACCCACGACATCCTACCAACTTATATAACTATAAGATAAATGAATTCCTCCGGGAGCAAGGAGGCTCACCATAGCTAACTCGAACTCCATGTGGTATCAACGAAGCTCCTGTTGATGATCCCAAATACCTGAATCTGCATCATGAAAGGATGTAGGCAAAATGGCTCAGTACATGGAATGTATGAGCATGTAAGGGGAATTCTAAAGCATAAAATAAGCTTGAAACTTGATAAAATGGGAAACATACTTACCTCTTCTCAAACTTACTCTAACTCAAGGAATACTCAAAACTACTCAAACTGACTCAAATCAGAAAGTACACAAGGATAAGATACTCAACTCAGTCATAAGGTTCTCAACTCAATGAAATGGGGCTCAACTCAACAATAAGGTACTTGACTCAATGAAGCACAGTTCAACTCAAGATACTCAACTCGAAAGGTACTTAAGTCAAGATACCCAACTCAAGATACTCAACTCGAAAGCTCTACTAAAGATACTCAAGGATAAAGCAATAGTAAAGGATGCAATATATATGGAAAGATGTAAAACTATATGTATTGAAAAATACAATAATACTCAATGTGTATATAAAAATACACTATAACTCTATGGGAGTTTCTCTAACCGACAACCACCACTATGAGCCTAAGTGATGATGTAACGTCTTGCCCATGCTGCCAGAACTGTCCTATACTTTGCCGTCATATAGAATGACTTAACTAAGTGGATCCACTAGTCAATGCTAAAAAGTACTAAGGAGTTATTTAAAAAGTATGATCCTTTTTACCCATGATGGCTACATGGTTTATGGAGACTTGAGTTATTATGAACTCGCATCCCTATATCGGTGCTCAATACTACTCCCAAAATATTCAGCTCATATGTTTAAAAACATAACTCTTTCCGTGGTTTGAGATTATTACTCAAAATCTTTCTCTAAAAAGAGATGTTACTCAAACTGCTCAACACTCTTTTGGAAATCTCATTTTCCTCCTCTTTTAAATGTGAAAATATTTACTCTTGGGAATACTTAGTTCCCATATATCATTTTAAGAAATGAACTTTACTCTTATTCTTTACTCAACTCAAAGCTTAAGTCTTCAAACAAAGTTAAGATGTTTGTAAAAGACTTCTTAAAATATGGTTCATGCCGGATTATGGACATGAATGACTCAATGCAAGGTTTTCAATCACCATAGATAGAACTCGATACTTGGAAACTCAATAACTTCAATGATACTACTCCTCTCAAAGGTACTCAACTTATGGAGTTCATGCGGAAGTTATGGGCATGAATGACTCGACTCAATGGTCAAAATATTAATAAGGAACTCATTTATACGACTCTTCTCTTTCTCATACTTACTTACTGTAACGTCCCATATTTTGCATATACTAGTTTTATGTGAGTAGTGAGGGTTTGAAATAGGTTTGACAATATTCGAAAGAGGTTTAAGGCTAAATAGAGTAATTAAAGTATAATTTGTCATAGTAATCAACCTACTTGCTTAAGCTACTGATTCGGAAGTCTTACGTAATTAAGTTACTTACGTACATGTGTAGCTTACTAGAAAGGATGACATAGGTTCTTAATGGTAGATTAACTGTTGACCTACTTAAATAAGTGGTAAGTAGGTGATGCACCTACTTAGGAAATATGTGGACTGCATTTTAAAAGAAAAGGGCAACTAGGTGATGCAGCTACTTAAAGAACTTATGGCAGAAATTAAGGGAGTGATGTACCTGCTTACTTAAAGTGAGGGACTAGATATTTCTACACATTTTTTAATGTAAAAAACCGTCCATAAATGACCCTTAAGAGAATGAAATTCATTTCATATATCTCTCACTTGTTCTACAGCAATTTACTCCCAAAAAGAAACCCTAGAAGCTCCAAAGTGCTAGCCTGCAAGTTAACCATTAAAAATCTGAGAAAACCCTTTATTTTTTTCAAGCCCAAGTTGGTGTAACATCTCCCATCTTAAGAAATGCAAGAGGAGGAACTGATTTCACCTTGAGGTAAGGCTACTGCCATATGTTAATTTTTTTCATCCCTCTTTTGTGCTTGAATCGGTTAGGGGATTTGGTATGTGATTGAGCTGAGAATTGTTCCTTTTACATGGTGTGAGATTGGGGAATGTTCTGGTTGATTGTGCATGTTGGGACAGCCATGGAGGGGAGTCCCCTTTAACTCAATTGTTAGCCCATTTGAGCATTTTAAATGTAATGTTAGTTGGATGCTCAAAGGATAGTAGTCGGAAACCGCGAGTTCATATTGCTACTGCCACATTTTGATGTTTAGAAACTGATTTGTGTATAGTAACATAAGGAGGCATGTGCAGAAGTCATGAGAACTTGTTAAAGGATAAAACAGTAAAAAGTGCAGTAACGTACCATCTAATTGGGCGTTGCATGAGCTTGCTGCCTTCAACCCCTTTTGTATACTATTTTGCATATGTTATAAAGCCCAAGAAGTTTCAGGGGACCTTATTAGAAGGTCGTATTGTATATGACGTTATTAAAGGAGAAGGGGTGGAATGCATACCATTGGTTTGATAAGTATGGGTTTGCTGCTTGATTACTGTTTGCCAAGTGCAAGTAGCCCAATCTATTGGTTAGCTACTAATATTAGTTGTGTTACTTGTTTCACTCTAGATTAATAATCGGAAAGGAAGGAGGTTAATTCGTTGTACTATCTGAGTGGTACAGCAAGGTATGTAAGGCTATTCGATTCTATATTCTTTGGCATGAACTATGCTTGTGTCACTACCAACAAGTGAGCTTCCTAAGTGTTCTTTCAAGTAAAAGACACATAGTGGCAGCGTACAATCCCTAACACAGCTAACAGTAGTTCCCCTCTCCTTAGTATGTCGAATTGCTTCAATATAGGTGCATCTTTACTTCTGCAAATATTGGTATGAGAAAAGGGTAATTTCAGCAGTAGCTTTGTGATTCCTCCTGTCAATCAAATGAGGTCCATTGTGTCATTTGAGCTCTTATGTAATTCATTAGTGTTACATTTCCATCTTGTGTTATTGTTACTGCCCTAAGTGCATATTCATATGTTTCCTACTACTGATCCACATTTCTGATGCTCAAAAAAAATAATTATGACCACCAAAATAACAATCTCAAAGATTAAAGAAACTATATGAAGCGGTATATGTGTAAGGGTTGCAGGCCAGTGGCAAAAACCTAGCATGGGTCGATCCCAAATTGTGTATAAGAGTGGCAGCCTAGGGGCGAAATCCTAGCATAGGGCGATCCCAAATTTATATATTTGAGGACAGCATCTCAGGGGTTAAAATGCCTAGCATGGGTTATCCTCTTTTACCACTGATCAGTTGGTTATTTGTATCACATGCTTTACAGAGATCGCAATGTAAAGAAAATTACAGAAAAGAATATAATGTACATGATCCCACAACAGCAACAAGGGTGGTCTTTAATCTAATCTATGCAGTTATATATTGATACTTGATTTCAATTGAGCTCTTGCTTACATATGTTATTGCCTTACATATTCAGTACATTCTTCGTACTGACGTCCCTCTTGGGGGACGCTGCATTTCATGCTGCAGTCACAGGTACTCCAGCTAGTAAACCTCCCCAGTAGGAGCACAGGACACTCAGCTGCTATTGGTGAGCTCCAAGTTGATTCGGGGCTTAATCGAGTCTTTGGCATCTACTTTGTTACCGTATAAATAGTTAAGGGTAAGGCGGGGCCTTGTCCTGCCTAAACTAAGGTTGTCTATCTTGTAGAGGCTTTGTAGACTAATGTATAAAGTTTGGTTGTGTCTTGTCTCTTAACAATTGTGGCCTCAACGGCCAGGTGTTGTACATAGGTTTTGGGTCTGTCTATGTCGGTCTTTTATCGCTACAGGGCATATAAGCTTGTCATAGCTTCATAGCTATCATAGTTAAATGTATGGTAAATGCAGGTTGTAAGTTAGTTCTCCCGGGCCATTTAGACATCGGGTGCCTGTCTGTCTTAAATAGATTTGAGGCGTGACAAAAGTGGTATCAGACCAGGTCGTCCTAGGGAGTCTACAAAGCCGTGTCTATGTAGAGTCTTGCATATGGATGTGTTGTGCACCATATTTATAAACAGGAGGCTACGGGACATGTAGGAGTTGTCTCTTTTCTTTCATTTCTTATATCGTGCGATAGAACTGGGGTTGTAGGAGAATCGTACCTAACTTCTAAATTGTTTCATTATAGCGAAGATGCCGATTACGAGAAGAAGTAAAAGTACAGTTAAGCGAGTGTATGTGGCTGCCCAAGAAGGGACCAGCCAACCACCACCTAGTCAAGCTGTTCAAGGTGAGGCTCAAGATGAGTCTCTATCACAGACTTCCCCGACCCCTCCATCTCCAGAAGATCTAAGGAGGGAAGCTGCACCTCAAGAACCCCCTAT
>JAJOOH010004791.1:0-24845 GCA_029582605.1 Solanum gracilifrons
AGTCTTTTTTTTTAGGTTATAACATTTGTGTATATACAAATATAATCAGTACATAGGTTGTATTGAAACCATATGTACAAGTGAGGACAAAAAGGTAGTTTAATAAACTTACTCAGCACTTAAACCAAATGTATCAAGCAATTAGCATGTAATATTCCAATAGCAAGAATAAAAGATCATTTAACACATTAAGGGTCACCCAGAAAATGCTAGACAGATTTCAAAAGGAAACAACAAAGCATATCATTAAATCCACAAAGAGTCCATTCATATATGCCACATATATCTCAAATAAACTGAGAGCTCTTATTTAAAGTATGTCAACGTAAGTATTTAAACAAACATGAATTCCCACTAGGGTGTGCATCGGTCGATTCGGTTCGGTTTAATGTATTATCGGTTCGATTTATCGGTTTTTTGTTTTTAAATATGTTAAACCAATAAGAACGATTTATCGGTAGTGGTCCTTAACGGTTCGGTTTTCGGTTTAACCAATAAGAAAATACTTATAAAAAAATATATGACTTTTCTAATAATTTTGATGCGAAAACACAATAATGTAACTTTACAAATACTCATAAAATAGAAACAATAATAACAAACATGAAAAGAACTATACAAGTGTAACACAAAGAAAAATTAAGAGGAATAGGGTTCTTACTTTAGATTTTACCGTTTTGTATAATGTGAAGTGTGAATTGAAGGTTAAAGGATAAAGACAGGAACTAGTAACGTATTGAGATTAATATATAATATTTATGTACAAGTAAAAGTAGTAAATTACTAATATTAATGAGTTATCGGTTTACCCAATAACCTAATATTAAAAACCAATACCGAACCGATAACCCAATAATTTTGTTTATAAAACCATTAAAAAACCGTTAACCCAATAACCCAATAACAATAAATCAATAACACTTTTATCGGTTCGCTTTATTGGTCGGTTCAATTTTTGCACACCCCTAATTCCCACAATCTTTTTTTTCCATAATTATAAGAATATGTTTTATAATTTCAAAAAAAGTACATTTTATTAGTATTTCAGATCATTTTTTTAGTACGCATTTCAAAATAAAGCATTGTTATACATGAGTTCAGTTCTTACATTCGAAATATTAACATTATGACATTATAATATATTAAAGTGTTAATAGGTTTACTGTTTAAGTTTCATTTCTAAAGAATATTCAGAAGGTGCAGGTTAACAGCTTCCAAAGAATCCAGTGATTCAAATTACTTAGTTGTATGAATTTCACCCTTCAACTTAATTTGTAGGGTGCAAACACAATCTATCATCCAAATACTTTTTGGATGACATGTCATGGATAGTCAAATACTCATCAATCATCATAAATAGATGCACGCATAGGCTAGTTATGAAAAAATATTAGTCAAAGACAACCAAAAGATGCACGTACCTTCAAGGAATTCCAGCTATCCGACTCGAGTAACTGGGAAACTGGACTTGCTGAAGGCATCCATCGCCCACTGATGCATCAACCAGTAAATTATCCTGATGTCAGATTGTATGGAGTACGAACTTCAACAAATGACATGAAAAAAGATAAAAATAAATAAATAAAAAGCTTCGTGTTGTAAAGTTTTACATTCCCCAAAATTCCATGATGTCAAAACAATTCTGAAACAGTAGAAAAGGAACGTGCAACAAAAGTCAACTCAGTATCTCTTTCTAACAAAGTTCTTAGTGATTTGATAAATGAAAATTACACAAATGGTAAGAAGTAAATAACCAATTATGAGTCTTAATCAAGCACACTAAGCAATAAAGGGGTTGCATGCTACTAGAAGAAATGAAGATAGATCTCAACCACCTGTTCCCTGGGGTACTTGGTCGGCTTGGTATTTGCAACGTCTCCCAATTCCTTGGCCTACTAATATAATTACGATAAGCTACGTAACCTTTTCCATTGCATCTCCAGTCCTTAAACAAGCAATAAAGTTCTATCAAGTCACTGCATAGCTAATCGCAACAAATACAAAGATCCTACTATCAAAATGTAGGATAAAGTTGCATATAGTTTACACAATGAACCACAAAAATCAATTTAAACTGAGATAAACCGAAAGTGCCACAAATGCATGTCAAGAAAGCAATGAATTGTTCACAATGAGATCCTATATACGACCAGTGGTGGAGCCAAAATTATCAGTAAGGGGTTTCAAAAACTGAAGAAATAGACACACGAAGTAGCCGAAGGGCTTCAATATCTACTATATGTACCTAAAAAATTATTTTAACCATGTAAAAATCATATAATTTTCCGCCGAAGGGGTTCGAACCCCCTAATGATAATGTGGCTCCGCCACTGTATACGACTGTGAACCAGGATACCACACGGATGTATTTAACATTTGATTCTGAAGAGAAATCACGCGTACACACAGCGATGATGCAGTTACATATAATCACGTGTTCTAACATATGCGTGAAAGAAGCGTACCTTGCGACGAAGCACACCAGATTCAGCTTTGCGATGAAGGAGGAACCGGCGAATTCCAATGTAATTTGGATCTGAATCGGCAGGCGCTGGCTGAAGCATACAACTGAAGAACTCAGGATTTGCAGTAAAATCCTTTTTCTTCTCAATATTCTCCTCCTTCAGTTCATGATCATCACCTTCAGGCGAGCTCCTCTGAATTGTCGTCGATTCAGCCATTTCGAGAAAATTCAGGTGAACTCTTCATTCAAAAAATCGCCTCCTCCGGCAACCAGATCGTGGAGGAAGCGCTTTTGAAATTATTATTTTTTCCCTCGGCGATGGCTGAAAACGGAGTTGCCAAAATGTGAATTGTGACGACTATGGCGAATGTGCAATTGAGTAGTTTCCGTCTCCTGCGCCATTTTTTGTCTTATAAAAAGTTTGTGGCGACTAACTCCCTGTTCTTTCTATTTTTGTCATTTCCTCCCCGAAACTATAATGCTTTACGAGAAACACCCTTCTCCTTTTGATTTTTCCACTTTCTTCCCATAAAATTCGTTTTTATTTTTTCCCTTGCCAAAAGTACTGCGAACAAGCCTTTCTAGCTGTCCCAAATTATAGTTAAATTAGACTAGAAAGAAGAAATGAATTTATATAAGTTGAATGCCATTTTTCATTTCAATAAAAGGAAAAGTAATATATGGAGTGGTGAAGTAGCTATTAAGCTAAAATACGACTCAATATTTTACTATATAAAGATTCCATCGAGTTATATAAATTTATAGATTAAAGAGCACGATTAATTTCGGAAACCTATTTCTTCCCCTAAAACTCATTCCAACTTTTATTTTCTTTCTTTCTTCTATATTTCATTTTCTTCGACTTCACTAATTAGAAAGCATTTATTTGGTTTTTGGATTTTAATATTACTTTTATGAAATTGTTCTTTCAAAATCAAATCTAGACAACAATTGTTTTCTTAAAATTGAAACCTTAAATCAATTATACTCCATTTGTCATTAATTACTTGTTCGCTTTTAAATTGACACACCTATTAAGAAAACAATTATTGACATAGTGAGTTTACCATTTTATCCCTATTAATTATAAAGTGGATGAATTAAAAATTTAATATTTTAAAAAAGTTCTACCTTTTTCAAAGTAATTAATTGAGGGTATAATAAGAAAAAAAAATTTGTTCTTTCTTGATTTGTTAAAAGGGACAAGTAATTAGAGACAACTATAAAAGTAAAAGTAGACAAGTACATAGAGACAGAAGGGTAGTTGTTAATTTACTCATATTATATGTCTATGGCACGTTTTTTCGTTAATTAATTAATATTAAAACTTAATACATTTGTTATTAATTTATATATCACATGATATGTCTAAGGCTTTACCCAAAAAAAAAGTCTTCTTTCTCTAACTTTGACAAATTTTAAATATAACATTATAATCAATTTTTAAGTTCTACTTTTTATTTTGGTTCCAAGTGTAAACTGATTTAACCATCAGCCATTAGACAACCATGTAAAATAATTTATGATTAAAGAAAATGACTAATGATTAGAATTATAATTTGGAGAAATGAGTAATATGAACAAATGTATGTCCTTCGATTTTCTTTTACGACGTTTTTTTCGTTTTCAACACAATGACTCTTCTGCCATGTCCCAAATGGACGTTTTACAAATTACGAGGCAGCAAGAGCTTGAAATAATGAAATATTTATTCATCAACAAGTACACAATGTTACTGAGGAAACGGAAAGAAAAGATAGATGAAATTTCGTGTATATCATCATGATTTGGCTGCTGTGGACTCATCAACTGGATGCCAAACTCGGTTGTTAACCCATATCTTATCAGCTTCCACAGCATATCCATCTTGATTACGATGCCAACTATAATAAGCATGAGTTCTATTCTTGATGGCAAGAGTGGCATGTCCAAAACTGGCCTCGCGGAATGCAGAGTAAGCTGGTTGTGGCTCTGTCATGCTGAAATTAGTGTAGAAGATATCTGATTAGTTGTCTCACAGAAACGCCAACCACAACAGACAAAACAATTTTCTAGACTTAGATTAATCTTACTTGGTGGCTAGGCCTTCAAGATTTCCTCCATCACCGATTGTTACATAAATTGGGGCAGATTGATCTTTAATAGGACTGCATTCTCCATTGACAACGTTGTAGGCCACATTAGAAATCCGTTCCTGAAACATAATAAAAGCTTACATCTTCTATAACAGATGAAAACTAAGATTCTCACATAAGCTACAGAGAACTGGATGAGTTGTACGTACCGTTCGTTCATAAGCATGAACATGACCTGCAAAAACCATATCCACTTTGTACTGTACAAACCATGGTTCATACATTACTCTCATGGTTTCCCCTTCCATATAGTGATAATTGTAGCTGTTATACCATGGGGAATGTACTAGAACAATCAGCCATGGAGTCTCAGTCCTGTTAACCTTTGGTAGCTCTTCCTCAAGCCACTTAAATTGAGGAGTGTATTTGCCTAAAAAATGGAGGAAAGAAAAGGAACTTATAAGAAAACAGACAAATCCATGGTCCTGAATTTTCGAAATAGATGCCTCTCCTGAATAACCTATACTAGAGACCAAGAAAATGCACTCACGGACTTTTGTGGGAGCAAGGCGATGTGAACAAAAGATGGACATCAATAAAATGACATCATGAGACTATGGACTGAAATTTTTGGTATTACTACATAGAGACTTCATTCTTCAAGAACTAGAAAAGTAACACACTTTAGATGATATTTTCTGGCTGAGTACTTCTAAGTTCTATGTCCACACTAAAGAGGAGGAAAAGGGAAAGCAAAAACCAGTTCATAACTCAATGCTAAGTATCAATCACAAGAATTCTGTATCCTTACCATATGCTGAATATGAGGATAAAACTATGATATACGCTGAAGCTCGCTTGATTGAATACCAAAGTGGAGATGTGCTGTCTGATGCTCTGAATGGGACATGATACCGATGAGTGTAGGGCTTGAATGGTTTTGTTTCCCCCTGCAGGCAGTATCAGAATGTATTCATCAAAATTCCATAAAAACCATCTAAAATCTAGGACGTTACTATTAAAGGAATGGAAAAGCACAAGCAAATTGTCTTTTTTGCTGTAGAGTTCAATCAATAAACTCTATAACCACATTGGTTCTCTTTAAAGCATGCATGCTTGCTCATTATTAGTCTCTCTGAATATAGTCATTTTTAGAATGCAAGATGAATCTCATGCCACTTCCTTTGCAAAGCTGAGGAAATGTCGATCTATTTTTTTGTTTGAACAGAGAGAGATACCAGCTTCAATAAAGTCACCGTACTCAAACTAGAAATAAGTGCAGAATCTCCGGTTAAGATATACTAATATTGTGATGACTGTTGAATTCATGCAAGTAAGTATGCTTTCTGTTCATTCATTGAAGCAAAAGGGTTTTAACACAGTTTCTTCTCAATTGGCTGAAGGTCAAGAAATGCATTAATAAATCTCTGAATGAGCTAATATTAGCAGTTTAGGCATCAGTATAAACTATATATCTATATCTAGCTCAAAAGGTTAAAGCATCCATGAAATGCACAAGAAATCAGTTTTAAGTAAGACGGGAAATAGTATGGAATCACTTACAATTTCAGGAGCAAAATCTAACTCATGATTTCCTGCGGTCCAAATCCAAGGTTGATAAGCAGTACTTCTCTCTACAAACCTTCCCCATGTATCCCATCTTACATTATCATGATTAGGGTAGTTATCAGCATAAGATAGGTCGCCTACGAACAACACTGCTTGCCCCTTCATTGGATTTAATTCATAGTGAGTGAGTGTCTTGTTTGAATCGAAACTCTGACCAAGATCACCTGTAATGAAATGCAGGTTGGCTGAGAAATGCCACACAAACGCTAACAACATAAATGCTTTTTAGTTCTCACTGAACCATGTTCACCATATGCACTGAAGGATAAGCATCCTGTATGTATAATGCACATGTAACGAAGTTTATATGTCATGCAGATAATGCTGCTTCACACAATAAACTAGAAAATATGCCGTCTCTCAATCCTAGATTCAGGGTCTAAATCATATTCACATCAACATGATTCTACAATCCCTCTTTATTTTGGTACTGTATGAGAAAGCACAATATCAATGGAACTTCAGAAGCAGTGTGTAAAATAACCAAAGCAAGCTCCACAAAGTACCAACAGCAATAATTTGGTTGAAATTGTTACCTATAAGACCAAACGTATAGGGTACATCAGGGCCGACTTCTGGAGGAGTTGTGAACCAGAAGGTTCGTGACACCCGTCCAATCCCAATCTTATAGTAGTATTTGGTATCAAACTGCAAAGGAGTATTAAATCCATTGTAAGTTTGAGCATCATTATAGAGGGTAAAAGTAGTTTAGAAATGCTCAAGAAACCAAAATTATCCAACCAAAAAAGGGAATGAAAGAAAGAATATTCACCTTCAAATTTTTGATATTGCAGTGGTGGATGTAACCAGAAGTATAGTTATAATATGTGTAGGTAGTAACTTTTCCGCTGGCCTTATACTTTTGCTTGCTTTTCTCACTCCAGTATACTACTGTACTTGAACCAGGTTCATCCATAGTCACCCATGAAACAATAACAGCCTTTCCCACATGATCTCCTTGTGTTATGTGAACCTTATAAAGACACCCCAAACAGAATCAATTGGCAAATAAACCAAACTCCATGAATGAAACAAGCATAAACAAAATTTGTTACATCTGATAAAAACTTTAAACACTATCCCATTTGTCTAATGGGTTTTAACTGAACCCAGAATTTCCCACACTGATTCAACTTAGTGCGGGGCACCGTGCTTGTCACAGTAATAGCCTTATTCATTCATGTAGTTTCTTGTTTTTGCTATCTGTTACAATTTGTTATTTACTATGTTAGGTGATCGCACTATTTTGTTGATGTTATGTTCTTGCCTGCCATCTTTCCTTTTTTAATACTACTTTGTTTTGCTTCACTTGAGACGGGGGTTTCTTGGAAAGAGTCTCTATGCCTCTCACGAGATAAAGGTAAGATCTTCCTATACTCTACCCTCTCTATACCACGGATATGTTGTTCATTTGACAGTAAAAAAATTGACAAATATTAAAACAAGAGGTTCTTGAATAATGGCTTGGTGGAATACCACAAAGAAGGCGGCCAGATAAGAATCTAACATAAACAATGCCTTCAGCCGTACAACGCACACAGTGGCCGGCCTGCAAAGGTTATCACTCGTAGGAGGAGAAGGTAGCCTACGCCCATACCTTACCACCTGCCTCCTTGGACTTGGCTCTGAAAATGAATTTTTCTAAACCGATAATTTCAATTTCAGGAGTAGTATGAGTTCAGTGGATCTCAAAAATATCTACTTTTCTAGTAGTATACCCCAAAACCCATTAACAAAATCAAAGTAAAGTGCCATTGAACAAAAACGGAAAATAAAGTGAAAAGTGCATCAATATATACATAAAAAATTCAACAACTCACAGCAAGGTCAATGATGCATCAAAAGTGTTTGTTAAAAGCTCTAAATGAAAAAAGGAGAATTTGAAGATACCTGTTGAGGCGCATTATGTCCAGGAGGAACACTGAAAACATCACTATCCAGAGGCATATCAATTGTTTTCTCAACTTTTCTAACAAAACTACTGGTGACTCCGCCATTGCATAAAACTGACTCATTCACAATCAAACCCAGAACAACAAGAATACAATTTCCAAAAAGTCCCATTCTTGACACAGTCATCTTTTGGGAAAACTCAACTTTCACATTACTCAAGAGTAGAAGCTCGTATATATATATGCAACGAGGAAGTAAATACCTGCATTCCCAGTATATACGTCTGGAATTACGGGAATATTCTAACTTTATACTTTATACTACGATGATAAGTACTCACCCAGTCCCAACTTAATTTAAATATTTTCCATCAAATTAATTGGTTAACTATGACCTACATTTAAGATAGAATTTTTCATAATGGAGTATCATTTTATTTTTAATTTTTTGTCTTGCATCTTTTTTTCCAATTTTGTATTTTCTAATACAAGTAAGTAGTAACTCTTTAATTTGAATTTTTCATATAAAATTAAAAGACATTTTGATACATTTCACAAGATTCAAAACTTTTTTTTTTTTTTAACTCAATATCAAGACAATCTAAACCAAGAGGAGTTATATATGCTATTATAATAAATTTGGTAAGGAAATATCTCGAGAACTCTATGAATATCAAATTAGGTCTCAACATGTGAATCATAATAACCAATTGAAACAAATAGAAATAATATTTTTGTATGAATTTTCAATAAAATAAATTTTAGTTTTAGAATATTGTGTTTGATCTATTTTTTCTTAATTTCAATGACTAGTTAAATTAACTATTGGACAAAATAAACACAACAACTAATTTGATAAGAATATTGAAATATACTCCCTCTATTTTATATTAACTGATTTTTGAGATATTTTTCATTGTTCAAAATAAGTGAATTCTTCAAAGTTTTTGTCCATCTTTACTAGTCAATTATATTATTTTAGGATGTACAATAATAGTTGTCCAATAAACCAAAAAATAATGTATCATGTTGTTTCTATTTTACCTTGCTATTAAATACTATTCATTTTTCAATGTTTAGATGACTTATATTTAATTTACTACTTCTTAATCTTTTTGTCAAGTCAATAGTGGACAACTATTATTTGATGTTTGAATTTTTTTTTCATTTTTGTTCTTCATTTACATTGTCTATGTGATAAATTTAAGAGAGCTAATTGTTCATATTTACTCCCCTCCCCCACCCACCCCCCCTCTATTTTTATTTATCTATATTTGACTTGACACACTTTATAAAAAATAATAAATAGAGGGATAATTTTACTATATTACTCCTATTAATTATAAATCATCTAAATATTAAAAAAATAAATAGTGTTTAATAATAAGAATAAAAAGATATAAAATGATAAATTGTTCATTAATTTTATAAACGGGATAAATAAAGATGAACCATGGGAGTATGATTTTCTTTTGAATTATTTATATTTTGTTTTTAAAAATTAGAATAATTAAAAAGCGAAAGCGAAAAGTATTTTTCATTTTTTAGTCAAAAAAAAATTCAGCGACTATTGAGTAGCCGACAATCGATATTCGGATGGGGTTACCAATGGGAAATCCAAAAAGAAAAAAAGAGCTATAATCATAGGTGACAATTAATTGAGTTGACTTCTCGACTTACGAGAAATTCGCTGTTATCCCATTAGATAATCCCTCCGTTCTTATTTATATGTCATTATTTTAAATTTCACGTGCATTAAAAAAACTAAGTAAATTTACTATTCTATCCTTATTTAATTTTTTTTAACAAGTTTTCAATCAATAAATACGAATTGATTTATTTTGATTAATTAATTTAAGTATTTAACCAATGAGAATGAATTATTTACTCAATTTTCCTAAAATGTATATTTTATTACTCACCCAGGCAAAATAGAAAGAATATTATAATTTATATAGAAATAACAATTATTATAAACCAACTATTTATAGTAAAAATGAAATACAAAAAGGAACGGAAGAAGTGCATCGCAATGTGCCCATCTTAGAAGGCGGATCGTCTTTGGACTAATGCAACAATGACTTCCACATAAGACTTTGTATCACAAAAAAATATTAAAATAATAATATATATATATATATTTGTAAATATACTATTTATATATGTTAAATAAATTTATCAATATCTTATGTTAAAATTATCAAATTCATAATTGCATAATTATCACTATTCACTATTGACTTTACTTCTGATGACGACACTTTCTTGAGAGCTCTAAAAAAGGCACCATCGACTATCAAGTTCATGCAAAATGTATCGACAAGAGGCAAAAATATTTTTTGATAAACTAATGAAGGTACTCATAAATTGATATATATAGAAATAATCTAATAACTATAATATGGAACATATTAATTAATAAAATTCAAACTAGTCAAAAGTTAAGTAGGGTTCAGTTGTCAAATGCAATGAATGGAGAAGCTCTCTTATGACTTATTTCTCATTTTATAACCATAAAATCTCAATATTTATGTTGAATAAATGGATTTCCTTTTTTTGCTTTTAGCTCTATCATTTGACCATATAATTGGCATTAAAGGTATACTAAAATAATTTTCATTATTGACTTTGCACACTTCTTAATAAATTATAAATACAACGATAATCTTACTACTCCCTCCGTTCATTTTTATATGTCATCAATTTCTATAAATAGTTGGACCATAATACTGGTCATTTTATAAAATCAATGCATAAATTACCATATTCTTCCTAATATACCCTTGATAGAGTAATTAATTAGTCTTTAAAATACAGATTTTGAAAAACCTAGGAAAACTAATAAGTAATTAATATTTTATTGGAGTACTTTATATATTGATTAATTACTCTCTCCATTCACTATTCTATAAAATCTGATTTTGAAATAAACTCAAAATTTTAAATAATCATCCAAATGCATTTAAATTTTTGAAAAGTTGACTTAAGAAAACATTAAATAAGGGTAGAAGGGTAAATTACTTAATTTCTTAATGCAAATGCAATCTAAAAAGGTGACATATAAAAAGGAACGGATGGAATATATCACCCTTTAAATATAATAAATACAATGTTTTGAAATGTAATAGGAAAATGACTATAATTAATGATAAATGTAAATTATGAACTAAGAGTTATCCATTAATTTCATAAAGTAGACAAGTATTGTTGGAGATCCCAAAATAGTATAGCGGACAACTATTGTTGGACTTAGGAATAATTGATTTTCTTGTTTTATATTTCATTTGTCCCTAATTACTTGTCCATTTTTGAATTGGCACACACATTAAGAAAACAATGATTGACATAGTGAATTTACCATTTTACCCCTATTGATTATGAAGTGGATGATTTAAAATTTAGGATTTTCAAGAAATTCTACATTTTTCAAAACTAATCAATTGAGGATATAATAGGTACAAAAAAAATGTCATTTCTTGAATTATCAAAATGGACCGTAAAAGAGACAAGTAAAAAAGAAAAATTGGACAAGTAATTAGAGATAGAGGGAGTAACTAACATTAATTCCTCTTATATCTTAAGTTTATTGAGATCCTACACTAATTAATACTCCCTCTATTCATATTAATTGAATTTTTGGGGTTTTTTCATTGTTCAAAATAATTGAATTGTTTAAAGTTTTAGATGAATATTTATTTATTTTTCCATATTTACACTTTCTCATTTAATGAAGTTTGATTATTTTTTAGGATAAATTGAACTACTATATTTATGATTTTATAAAGGACAATAATGAAAAATATGATTTAAATTATGTCATAATATGATTTTTCTTAATAAATGTGCATTGTCTCACAAATTCAGTTAATACCATGATAAAATATGTGCTTCATTTATTATTTTATAAAAAATATACAAAGTCTATAGTGCACAATGTGAACGGAAACATACGTACAAATTACAATGCATTTCTTCTCGCAGTTATTGCTAATTTGTCGTAATGTTTAAGTAGGCTGTTGACCAATCAATCCAATTATTTGATATTTTCTTGTTTAAATTTATTTGTATTACTTTTTATTTTATCTATTTCAAGAAAAATATATGTTTTTTTTATATAATTTTTTAATTTCAAACTTTTTCATAAAAGTTTAAAAATCTATCTTACTTTTTAAAATTTCATATCAAATTCAAATCGAAACAAAGAAATTGCATAGGAAGTAGCATTACTTGGACCATCCTTTTTTTTAGCAATAAACTCTACCAAAAGAAAGTAAAATTGAAAGTGTCTTGTTGGATCACTTTATTGAAAAAGTTTTACTTTAACTAACGTACGTAAAGATACTTATATAAAACTTTTTAAAATGGAACAAAAATCACTCCCTATTATTTTATTTTGTTATTGAGAAGTTATTTGCTTGAACAAACAAGGCTAAACAAGAAATTACTTGTACTAAATTGTTCCTTTCTTTTTCCATCTAAATATTTAATATTTCTCATCCATTTTAATTTGTTTGTCTAACTTTAATTTGAATGAAATTTAAGAAAGAAAAAATACTTTTAATTTTTGTGATTTTCAATTAAAAAATTCTTTTATTTATTTAAGGAGCTTTAACTCTGTTTCATTGATTTCCTTTTCACAATCTTATAAGAGAATAAAATGGTCAATTAGTCTATTTCTTATACAATTATTTTAATCAACATTATTTAAAATTTATAATGTTGATAATATTTATCGGTTACACTTAATGAGATGATTTACTAGAACACAAATATATATATATATATATATTATTTTAGATTAAAATGTTTAAATTAATTTAATTCAAACCACTTAAAATTTATAATATTATAGGTTTTTATTTTACACATAATGAAATAATTTATTGTCATACATATACATCTATACAACTTATTTTAGATTAAAATATTAAAATTGTTCAGTTAAAAATATTTTAAAAATAATTTCGTAAATAAATATTGAGCTCGTGCAAAATATTTTGCCACTAGTATATTAAATAAGTGGTCACTCGACTATACATGTCTCACAAGACAACGCTATATTGGGGAATTGCGATATTCCAATAAGAGAGGTCCCAATAGAAAAAGATGAAAACAAGTTGCAAAGGCAATTATAAGTTGAGTTCCCATTATGCTATGGGCCGTGAGCATTTGTCACTTGCAGAAAAAGTCATGTGCAGTGCAAATAAAATCAAGGGAAAATGATTAAAAATATCCTTAAATTATGTGAAAGAAATAAAAATGTCTTTCATTTGTAGTTTGGTTCAAAACTATTCTTATCGTCAATACTTTGGTTCAAAAATGCCCTTATTGTTATTTAATGGATCATAAATGCTCATTTTTCAAATAAAATATATTATTTATTTTCTTTTATAATACATTTTTTTTCTAATAATATCTTTTAAATTAGCAAATATTTATATTACTTCAATTCATTAAAAAAGAAAAAAATTCTTATCTTATTATAATTATTTTTTATGATGTATATACTATGATCTTATATATATAGCATTTATTATATGTCGAAAGGGTACATGAAGTTATTCTATTTTAATTGATAAAATGAGATTATGAAGAGAAAAAAAATTCTACATTTTTATTTGTTAAAGTGATTTTAAAAGAAAGAAAACAAGAACACTATTCTTTAATAATATGTTAATTAGGAAGAAGATATGTTTAAAATGAGAAAAAAAAATTTTGAAAAAGGGCATTTTTTACCAATTTAGTAACTATAGGGGCATTTTTGGAGCAAAGTATTGAGTACAAGGGCATTTTTGAACTAAAGTATTGACGGCAAAGGTATTTTTTAGTCAAACTATAAACGGTGGATATTTTTGTTCCTTTCACATAGTTTAAGAGCATATTTGATTGGTTGAAGTCAATACCTCTTTTTTTAAAATGCATTTGAAACTGAGTTATAATTTGAAGTTTATGAATTTCAAAACTTTTATCATATTGTAACTTGTTTTAGTAACTGAGTTTGTAATTGAATATTTATACACGTATAACAAGGTTTCAATAAAAATATAGAATCTAATAAAAAAGCTAAATGGAATATACTAGCTAGCATATTAAGTACTTCACTCTTTTAATTTATTTGTTTTATTTATTTATTTTATCCCCAAAAGTAGGGGTGTGGATCAGTCGGTTCGGTTCGATTTTAAGTATTATCGGTTCAGTTTATCAGTTTTTGGTTTTTAAATATGCTCAACCGATAACCAAATCATTAAGATATTTGTTATCGGTTTTCGGTTTATCGATTTTAGGTCTTTAACTGTTCGGTTTAACAAATAAGAAAATACTTTCAAAATAAATATATGACTTATCCAATAATTTGATGTGATACGCATACATCGAAATAATCATCCCAAACGGGTCAACAGGGACCAACTTGCTGTATTTTGGTCATCACAACAAAGTTTTGGTCAATTTTCGATCACCATAATATATAAAACGAGGTCCCCTTTATGCAATAAAGAGAATCAATAAAACCAAGTCATAGACAAAAGTCAAAACTGTAGCAAATGAGGTCATGCTTATGGTAAATCATATATAAAGAAAAGACTCAACTAAATGAAGTTCTTACTTATTTTTTTTAAAAAAAAAAACACAAAATCTAAATTCCTGCGTTAATCAAATTGCAGGTATTTACAATCATGCAAAAGCTAATATTAGACAATTATAAACTAACTAAAGTAGATAAGTAATACTAAAAAGTAAAACCTAAATGTTAAATAACTAAAAGTAGAGAGGAGAGTTAACTGTTAACTAGTGTTAATTATTGCGTAAAGTTGTTATATTTTTAATCTAATATACTACTAATTATATTAATATTTTTTGTTTAATATATTATAGGGAAAAAGGACAAATATACCCCCGAACTATCGTAAATGGTATGCAGATACCCTCCGTCATACTTTTGGGACATTGGTGCCCCTGTCGTCCAAAAACTAGAGCATATATGCCCTTCAATTTGACTAAAAATTATATATATGTATAACTAAAAATTAAAATAGTAAACTATTATATTCTTAATAGGTTATCGGTTAACCGATAACCCAAGTTTTTTTTTTGTAATATCGTTAAATAACCGTTAACCCAATAACAATAAACCAATAACATTTTTTCGGTTCAGTTTATCGGTCGGTTTGATTTTTGCACACCCCTACCCAAAAGAGTGTTTTTGATTTCATATTTACTAAGTTTTTCAATTTTATATTCTACGTGACAATTTAAGACTATAAGATATTTCCTTCGGTCTCGTATAAGTTGATCATATTGCTAAAAATAGTTGTCTCATATTAGTGGTCTACCCTACCAAATTAAGAAAACATTAATTAATTTTTTCCTATATTACCATTGCAATTAATTCTTTTTTAAGGTGTTCACAATTGTTTGTAAAATTCTCAATAAGTTTTTTAAGGGATGAATTAGTAAAATTGTCTTCTTATTTATGATTTCGAAATATGGGTGTAAAAAGGAAAGTGATCAACTAATATGAAACACAGGAGTGCGTCTTTAATTTAAGGAAAAAATTACATATTTATACATCTTTAATTACCATATTTTTTATTATTCCCTACCATTCCAAAAAAATACAAAAATCACTCTTTTTCCTCCAAAACCCCACTATTTGAGATACATAACTCCTCAACTCCCAAATACACGTTTCTCTTCCTATTTTCACTCCATCAATCTCTTCCTATTTTTACTCTCTCAATCTTTACTTCCTTCATCACATTTTGGAATTTCAAATTTGTTATCTCTCTAGTCAATCATTTCAACTTTCTCAATAGGTAGTTTTTTTTTCTTTTCCAACTTATAGTTGATCCTTTTTTTGCTCTATTTTTTTTAATTATTATTATTCATCTACAAAGTTTCAATACATATAGACGATGCTCCTTCTTTTCGACTTTAAAATCGACTGTGCAAAAACTGCCGCAATAAGGTGAAAAAAGTCAAGTTGTTGGTGTCTCCGGTAAAGACTTTGGGTCGAATTGTTAAAAAAAAAATCGATTTTTTGTAGTTCATCTTTTTTCTAATACAAAAAAAAGGAGGGGGGAGTAGAATGTGTTTCTAGACACACTTCTCTACCCAAGGTTCTGACTATGTATCTAGTTGATTTTGATTCATAAATTTATGTACAGTGTTTTCGTTTCAACTTTATGATACATTACAATTTTATCATGTGCTATATATCGTATTCAAATATTAGTTTTGATACATAACACTAATTTATTGAAATACAAATATACATTACTATTACAAATTTCGTTATTTTTTATTACCAGAGACATACACACATACATATTCAACTAGAGGCTATGTATCTGTAGACATTATCAAATATTATTTTTAAACGCTAATGTTTTTAACAATATCAGTTTGTATCATATTCATAGTTATGTATATGACACATAACTTTGTTCTGTGTATATCATAATTATGTATCACATGTTGTTATGTATCTACAACACTGTTTTATAAGTAAATCAGTGTGTATTATATTCATAATTTTTTTTTGTATATGATACATAACTATGTCAAAATGTCGAATTGACTATGAATCAGATGTTATTATGTATCTGCAATCTTCTGAGTAACATTTTAAGACATAATTACACCACTTGTTTAATGCATGTATATCAAATTCAACAAATTTCAAACTTTATTATATGTAGCAAATACATATCAAATAACCACAGTGTCGTGTAGCAATCACAAAAAAAATGCTATTAAGAACAATTACATGTATAATATATCTTTTACAAACTACAATATTTTTAAATTAGAATAAGATACATAAATAATAATGTACCACACACAATTTTATAAGCATGATACGCAAATATATAAAAGCTAATACATATAAATCCAACCAGTTAACTTATCAATTTTGTGCTCTTCTACTTTTCCCGTTTCTTTAACTCCGTAGAAGTAGCGAGAGTTTGAATTTCATTTAGCATACAAGTATATAATCAATGTCGATAGAGGATGAAAACGCCATAGAGATGGTTGTAGCGGTGCGAAAGGAGAGGTTGGGAGCCCTAAAAAAACTCAAGAACTTCTTCAAACCACAGATGATGATAGTAACAAGACTAACAAAGATCTTCATGATGTATCTTCTCCAAAATTTCGACAATTTTGAATCAAAATTGAAAGGATCTTCGATGAACTGGAGAAGAATTTTGAATCTCAAATTTTTCGATAATGATGAATCAAAATTGAAAGGATATTCGATAATCTGGAAGAAGAATTTTGAATTTTCAAATTTTTCGACAAATTTGAATCAAAATTAAATGAATCTTCGATGAACTGGAGAAGAATTTTAATCTCAAAATTTTCGTCAATTTTAAATCAAAATTGAAGGAATCTTCGATGAACTGGGAGTTTCACAAAAAAAATTAGTTGTCCAACAACTATTCTATCACTTTTGTATTGTTTATAACTGACCTCGCTTTCCCAGACTTCTGAATGTCTCAACAAAATAGAGATATTCATCATGTATCAACTACTGTTTTCGACCTTTTTTTTTTAATTTGTTAAGATTTGGGAGAGATTTGAGAGGACAAAATTTGAATATTGAATTGTTTGAAGCTGTTACGATTTGGGAGAGATTGATATCAACTTGATTTGCGTGATTTGTGGAAATCACATTCAATTTTACGTTTCCTTCCCTTTTAAATCATAACTGAATTTTTTTTAATGTATCAGGTATAATGTATCCGACTAGATTGCTATGTATCCAGATGACACTAATTTTGAGGGATTTTTTTAAAATTTAAAAATGATAGAAACATGATGTAATTTGCTCGTTACACTATAAAATTTCTAAATTTTTTACATAATTTAAGGCCACCGTAAGACTCTACCGCGATGTTAGGCCCAAGAAGAAGTGATATACCAAGCCCATCCAAGTCTTGAGGCCACTGTGTTGGGCTAAGAAAAATGAATTCTAGTCAAAATCTCACCCAACCACGATTTGGATTGGGCTAGTCTTATGGGCCAAAATTATTTTGCCGGTAACAGGATAAATAGTTATTAGAGCAACTTTCACATATAGCAAACAAAAAATCATATTTGTATGCTATAGCAAAGTTTGCATAACTGCGCTCCATAACAAACATATATATATATGTATAATTCGCTATACATATAAAATTGAAAGATATGTTTATTTCGCTATACATATATACAAAAAGAAACAATTCTATAATTCGTTGGCTCCTCTTTAGATTTGTATAATTTCTCTGGCAGGCCATTTGTATAAATTGTTGTTAGCCTCTCGTTTGAATAAATCGTTGACAAAAATATTTGTATATCAAAAAATCGCTCTCTCTTTCGCTTTATACAAACATAAATTATACATTATATTTGTATAATTTGTGTTTGTATAAAACAAGAAAGAGAGAAAGGCAAAAGAGAACTGGGCAGAGAAATATTTGTATTGTATAATTATAAGTGTATAAGACGAATATATGTGTATTTGCATGTGTATATACAATTTTCTTTCGCTTTATACAAACATAAATTATACATTATACAAACATAAATTTTACATTATATTGTATAATCTGTGTTTGTATAAAACGGAAAAGAGAAAAAGGCAAAAGAAAACTGGGCAAGAGAATATTTTTATTGTATAATTATAAGTGTACAGGACATATATATATGTATTTGCATGTGTATATACAATTTTCTCTCGTTTTATACAAACAGAAACGCAATTTATACAATTCTGTTGTATAAAGCGAGGCGAGCACAGAGGGAGCAAGCGAGAAAGGGAGAGTGGCGAGCGAGAATTTGGAGGGAGAGAGGCGATTGACAAACGTTTGCTACGGGGCGCAATTAAATCAAACAGTAGCTACTCCATTTATTTTAGATTATAAGTTTGTCATTCTGTACAATTATCCCTAGTTATTATGTAGAGATAGTCCATGTATTATGTATGATATTATTTAGTACTATATTTGGTAGGACTTTGAGTGTATTTATAACTAATCCATATATTAATTATGTCCCTACATGGTATTATAGGATGTATTACTAATACCTATTTGGAGGTATTAGTAATAAATAAGATATAATACCATGGAATAAGTCTATGTAAAGACAAAAATATCCCTCAAATCATTTTAATTATTTTGTTTAAATTAACTTACAAATTCTTTATAGAAAGTTGTTTGTTGCTAAATAAATCCAATTATAGAAAGTTGTTTGTTACTAAATAAATCCAATACAAATCAATACCGTCTTTCTGATTTTAAAAGTAGATTGTTAATCTTTTTTAAATTGAGAATATACATTTTGTGAGTGATGTTTACTAATATGACAATTATTTATCCTCAAATAATTTAAGTGAAAAAATAGCAAACATGACAATAAAACTGTTCTTCTATAATATTATTCGACAATTATTCAACTTGACCCAATTACATAATAATTCAAGGGTATAATTGTAAAGAAACTTTTTATAAAGTTTTAATCCTAACACAAGATGAGGCGGAAAACAATGAACCAAACACTTGATAAAAATAAATTTTGCATTACTAATTCATGCACTACTAATCTCTCCACCAAACAACCCCTAAAAGTTAAATGTTGGGCCTGAGAAAATGATAAAATTAAAAGAATTATGTTAATTAAATCTTAATAAAATATATATATATTTTATTTATGAATAATATATAAATAATTTGTATCCATTTTCAAAATTTAAAACTAAACCAAATAAAATCAAATAATTTAAATTGCAGTCCAATTTGATTTGTTAAACATGAACATGAATAATCCTAATCGTGTTTTGGTATTATTTCTTTTTGTATGTACCGGCGAAATGCTTTTATAAGAATAAGAAAAACAAGAAAAATAAGAACATGGATTAAAAAAATAGATAGAAAACGGTTGAAGGTAATTAAATGAGAATCACAAGCACACCACCGGCCATGGGGACGATCGGCTCGCATTCCGCAGTTGTAGCAGAAATTGGCACGACACCTACATATATCCACATAAAAACACAATCAGATTAAACTATATATAAACACAACCATTACATATTAACTAACATAATTAAATATTAAAAGTGGCGAAATGGTCTGATGGACCCTTGTACTTGTATCAGTTTGTATTGTAAATCCTTCTACTTATCCCTTTGCCATCTAAACTCCTGAATCCATCGAAACATAACATTTTGAACCCATTTTTTCCTACTCAATTGTGTGTGTATCACAAACGCTTGACACATAATATTTAAAATAATTATAAAATGACAGGTATGATTATAAAATGACAAGTGTATATATAGCCACTCCAGGTCATCCTTTCCCTTTTTATCATATTTGATTAATGTATCTGTACTTCTTTTTTCAATTTTTATTTGCCTCTGCTATAGTTATTCCCATTCCCACAAATCGCAATCTCTTTCCACTTCTCTCTCTCATCTTCCTTGCATTTTTTCTTTCCCAACCTCTTCTACTCTTTCCAATGAAGAAAAAATGTTGAAATGATTTCTGCTTGTTCACAATCTCCTCGAAGCTCGAAGTTGATTTTTGATTCTATTGGGTTGCGATTTAAATGGTGACTAATGGCATTGAGGAAAGGTGGGGATCTGTTGGGTGGTCTGTTTTGTTCACAATTCTCGCCGGAGTTTAGGGCTGGCGGCGTTGTAAAGGTCGAGGTTTATTGGTGGAGTTGGTTTGGGGTTTTTTGTTGTTGTTGTTGTTGTTGTTGGCTCTCACTTATAGCTGCCGGTTGAAGCTTGTTTGAGATGGTGAGCACGAAAGTGGTTTGATTGGAGAAGGTGTGGCGGAGGAGAAGAAGGCAGTGAGGTTGGGTAAAGTTTAGGACTGAAACATGGGTCATTTGGGTGGTAGATAACTGGGTCAATGCGTGAAATTATTTGAGTTTTTTTGTCGGTTTTGTTTGATTTTCAACTTATCAATGTAGGTTTTTCAATTTATTTATCGTTTAACCTGGATTTCATCTTCTATTTGTGTCTTTGTTTGATTTTGGGGTTTTGTGGATTACATTGATTTTGTTGAATTTTTTTTGGAGTTTTACTTTGTTTTGTGCCTATCGTTAGTGAAAGATATTTTTGTAGTAGTGTTATGCCTTCAAAGGTGTATTTTATAATTTCGATTAGATTATAGGATTCTAATAAAAACGAATTTTCATGGTGATGAAGAAGAATGCAACAAGATCAACAATTTTGAAGAAAAAAGTAAGTGAAAAAGCATGATAAAGAGAGCAGTGTAATGACGAAAAAAAAGTAGAGAAGAAAAATATGGGGATAGAAGATCGAAAAAGAAGCCAGAAAAACCTCAAATTTTGTCCAACAATGGTGTTAGATGCAAATGAGAAGATGATGGCTTTATAAAAGCCCTAATGTGACTTTTAGACCCCTTTTCATGGTGTTTAAAATATTGTGTTTCGATGAATTCAGGGGTTTAGATGGCAAATGAATAAGTAGAAGGGTTTACAATACAAACTGATACAAGTATAAGGGTCCATCAGACCATTTCACCATAAACAGTCAGCGTGTAAACACATCGTTAATTGATTTGTTATAAACAGTCAGCGTGTAAACACATCGTTAATTGATTTGTTATAAACAGTCAGCGCAAACTTACCTGCACGTGATATAATAACAACCTTCACTAAAACCATCTCCAATCCATCTCTATTTTACTCTCCATTCTCTATATTTGGAGAGTAAAATAGAGAATGGACACTCCAACCCACCTCCAAATCACCCTCTATTCTTCAAATTTAGAGAGTTGAATAATAGTTCTCCAATTTGGAATAATAAAATTTTATTTTATTATTAATTTTCATTATAAAGAATACGCAAGATGAAAAAATTTAATTTAAAAATACAATACATGATATGATAATTTAAATACAATATAACAATACAATACATAACATAATAATTTAAATACAAGATAACAATACAATACAATACAAAACATAATAATTTAAATACAAGATAAAATACAATACATGTCATAATAATTAATTGATCACAACAGTAATTTAGAAATCCGGTAGGTTGTTTCCAAATTTAGCACTATTCTGAAAAAAATTAGGATATGATTCCGAGAATTGTTGCGATTGTGATTGTGATTGCGATTGTGACTGCGGTTGTGATTGTCGATTTCTTTTTTCAAGTATTTGTTGTTGTTCTCGTTGCAGGTAATCACGAACATTTGCATCACTACTAGTTTCTAAATTTTTCATTAAAATTTTAGTTTCGTCTCGGACTCTGATGATTGCAAAGTAGAGCCTTGTCCTCGAACTTTTTGCAATCACGTTTTGCAATTATTGCAGGACCATCACGTTTTTGGAGAAAGAAAGTGCTACATGATATAATGACTACATGCATTATACTGCACAACATGATAATTAAGGATGAACGTGATCTCAATGCACCAATTCAAGATGCCGTAGAGGCTCCAACTCCAACTATAGAAACGGTGGTAGATGAAAATCTCTGGTTTGAACAATTTTTAACTAGACATAAAAAAAATTAAGGACAAAAATGTTCATTTTGAACTCCGTAATGCATTAATAGAGCATTTATGGGAGCAACGTAATAATTTTAAAAATTGAGTGTTTATGTAATTGTATGTCACTTTTATTTGAATTTGTCCCTTAATTTATGTATTATATTATATTTTCTTGCAATTTATGTTATTTAAAAATTTAGAATAAGATATAATTTCATATCACATTAAAAATTATATAAAGTAACTATTTGGGGAAAAAGAAATAAAGGATTTATATTATGAAATAAGAAAATAAGAATGAAATAAAAATAATAATATAATATTGAAGATAAAAAAAAAAAATCTCTGAGTAAAATAGAGAACTGAATTGAAGTTGATTGTCTGAAAAAATAGAAAATTCATTTGAAAAAATAGAAAACTCATTTGAAGAGTAAAATAAAGAATTGGGTTGGAGATGTCTAAGTTGAACAAAAGAGCGACACTTAGGACACCTCTGCCATTTTTTACGCTCAGCAAGCTTACCAAAAGCGACGTCGTTTTATACCTCAATGACCCACTCTCCTCACATTGAAATCCAGCATGCCATGGAAGCTTGCACTGGAAGCAAAATAATCTCTTACAATTTGGGCACTTTGATCGCGTCGCAACGCCACCGCATTCATCCAAAATCAAAGCAGAACAGTTCCGATTAGGGCAGTAACACCGCGTCAACCCTAAAACAGAGTACTCACACAACTTTTCAGACCATTTATCAACCGATTGGGTCTAAAAATTGGTTACAAGTCGGAAACGGACACGGAATTTCGACGACATTGTCAACAAGCTTGACGGAGATGTATCTTGTTATACAGTCAATGCAGAACGGATGAACGCAGAGATTTTGGTTCTTAAATTTTGTACTGGGCAACAACATAGGCTCCATACAGATTTTGCAGCAGAATGGTTGAGTTTCATCTGGCAATTCGTCTTCTTGGATTTTTTGCAATGTGTTTCCCATGAATAATGGAAAAAGCTACTATTAGTTAGCGAAATTCATATTTATAAAAGTAGTACAAAATAGAATTAGATTAGGACTCAAAGAAACATATTTCAACTTTGAAATCTAATTAGACATGAATTAAATAAACTACTATCAAATAACAATTTGTAAATGGTTTTGAAGTAGAACTCAACTAGAAAACTTAATTTCGTATTTTAAAAGTTACTTAGGCTAATTATACTTGTCATTGTCATAATCTTCTGGGAAAAATGTAAAAGAAACTACTCTACTAATTAATCTCTTAGTGTTTGAAAAGTTAAAATTTTATTTTTTTCCATATTTAGGAGAGCACTATATATATTATTATTGGTAGAGTATAGCAAATATTCACTCAATCGTATTAATTTGAATTACATTTTTTCCCGTAACAATTCAATGACCCCATAAAACAAATCCTCGACATATATGATTAATATTTTGTTTTCTAAAAACAAGACAGTTCTATTTACGCCAACTTTTGTTTGTTTTTTTGTTAGGACTCTTACTACTTTTTTTTGTTAGGACTCTTATATGACAGCCAAAAATCACGACAGAATTTTATTTTCTAAGAAACTCACGATAGTTTTTTATTTTAAATATGATAAATGAAAATTTGTCTATTACAAAGTATTTTAATGAAGCCCAAAAAGTTCAATCAACTTATTTAACGTGCTTTTATGGTATAAATATAAATTAGTGATAAAGGTAACAAGTGCCTATTTTAATTATAATTTAATATCAGCTTTAAGGGTGAATAAGTTTATATTTCACTTTCATAAGCTATATATACCTTCCTTATTTAGTACGGTAATTGCCGTGCACTTTACTAATATACCAAAAAAAAAAGTAAAAAGGAACGATCGCAGAAGTTTCCTACATTTATGAACCTATATTTTCTTACTAATTCAATGAAGCAAAAAGATTTTGCACTTTACCAAATCTTTTTTCTCTCATATGAGTACGTGAAAAGAGGAATGGTCGCAGAAGTTTCCTACATCTATTAATTAGTAACTGTTTACTATCCATTTTTTTCGTGCATATTCATTATTATATCTATAGTTACTGAAAATAATATAAAATTGATATTTGAAAATCAAATTTATTTTTATTTTTTTTGTCAATAATTTAATATGAGAATAACTTTTTAGTGTTTTTTAATAAAAAAATTAAAATTAAATGTGCTTTCCGGGGGGGGGGGGGGGGGGGGGGGGGGGGGGGGGGGGGGGGGGGGGGGGGGGG
>JAJOOH010004792.1:0-17595 GCA_029582605.1 Solanum gracilifrons
TAATAAAACCCAGGTAAAGTATTAACTTGCGAGGAAATTGAAACTCACATCAGAAGTTGAAATGTCGTCGTCTTCTTCATCTTCAAAACTATCATCATCATCATCTTCATCGGAGTCAGAGTCATAAGGCGATAACGGCTGGCCATACCTAGACCTTCGATTAGGCTTGAGAATCTTCGGATTGGTATGAGAAGAAACAACACAAATTCTACTAAACCTGAAGAAGTAGCTCTTCCGGCTACGGACAGAAGGGGGGAAACTGATATTGAGGAAAATGGAAGTGTGAGAATGGAGTGGGAAGTTGCAGATAATAGAAATAGCTGCTGCTGCCATATTAGTTAGTTAGTGAAAAGAAGAAGCAAAAGAAGGAATATACTCTAAAACCCTAAATTTAGAGGATTTGGAAGTATATGGTATTTGTGAGGAAGAGTTGTGGCCATCTTATCTTCACAAAAATGCACAAGACGAGAATGGTCCACAGAATGTCGCTACTCTTCGCAACTGTCTTAAGGGAGCAGTCGCAGTGATTTTTCCGCTTCACAGTTTCTACTTAACTCTCTTAGCATTCACGAAATGTACAAATGACCTATTTTTAAGGACAATTGACTTTTTTTTTTCTTCTGTTTTTCATCAGTATTCAGAGTCTATATTAGAGACTAACTAAATTTAAGTCGCGCACTACAAAACATATTTGAAAGTAGCGTTTTCAATAAGATTTTCTCCATATCTAAAACTCGAACACAAGACATTTGATTAGGGGTAAAACAATCACACTACCTTAATCCAGGTTGGTCAGGACAATTGTCTAACTAGGCCTTTGGAACATGCATTTAAAATCGGGAAAATTTCATATATGGCAAACAGATATTTCAAAATAATGCTCTATGGGTATAATTTATATAATTACTTTTCATGGGTATAGTTTAGTTTACTATTAAGCATTTATTTTGTATATAACGTTTTTTTTTTGGTTAAAAATTTATACAATATTTTATTTTTTAAATAAATTGAATCATGAGCGCTAAAAACGGCAACAAAAAATTTACATAATCCCATGATTTAAGCTAAACATCCAAAATCAAATATTTTTTCCAAAAAAGATTTCTATAGTGATAGAAAGTCCATAACATCTTGTCTCCTCAAACGATTGAAGCATCCCCTTAATCAATAATTTTGTATATTCAACACTAGGTAATCGTTTCTTTCAAGGAAACTTCATGTTTTGAAGCAGCAAGAAAGTATATAATTGATTTGTATAGTATATAATTAAAATTTTGAATAACGAATCATTTTTGTTTTGTTGATTCTGATGTTTCGCAAAAATTTGTATTCGTTTATACAAGATTAGAGAAATCGTATATTAACAATTCTATTCTATTTTTTTGTTCAAATTTTTTTTGAATGATACGATTTGTATATATGTATTGTATATGATTCGAATAAAATTGTGTTCTTTAATGCGAGTAATTTTTTGCATTTTATACAATTACTTATATGTATACATATATACATCAAGCAATTTGTATAAATACATATCAATATACAAGTATGATTTAGGCAGAAACTATACATAAACTTCAAAATAAAAATTGTATATAACTAACAAAATATACAAAATTGGATGTTTGCGCATGAATCTAATTCCCTAAAAAAAATAATTAAATATACAAAATGTTTCAATTAAGTGTTGCATACAATTATATGTCTTTATACAAAACTACAACATTTGTATAAATAAGCTATATTTGTTTTTGCATTTTCTTTGTATATAACTATAAATTTATATGTATATGAGTATGCGTATATATTTATAGTACTTAAATATACAAAATATACAAATACCTCAATCAATATTTGTATATATTAACTCAATATACAAATCACTATATACATATACTTCAAGCAATTTGTATAAACACAAATCAATATACAAATGTGATTTAGGAAGAAACTGTACATAGACTTCAAATAAAAAATTATATATAACAAACAAAATATATAAATATCAATATACGAATGTGATTTAAGCAGAAAATATACATATATACTTCAAGCAATTTGTATAAATACATATCAATATACAAGTGTGATTTAGGCAGAAATTATACATAGACTTCAAAATAAAAATTGTATATAACTAACAAAATATACAAATATTAATGTACAAAATGTGATTTAAGCAAAAAATAAACATACACATCATGCAAATCATGTTCCTGATGTTCTTCAGATTTGTCAATTTCTAATGAAGCAGATCCACTCTCCTCTGAATCACTGTTTATGACTTTTCTCTTACTTCCTACTTCAACAATTTTAATGCCACTAGCCTTCACATTGTTGATAACTTTCTGAATTGTCATTGGGTCATTTTTTTTTCTTGGATCTCAATTCTTCAATAGATTGTTCATCTTGAACTTGTATAGATTTTGCCATAGACCCTACATTGACCCCAAAATTCCGAGTTAAACGAAGGTGGAGTGTCAACAACATTGATATGCAATGACATATCATACCTCTCGTAATCCTCATAGATGGAGATGAATCATCCATTCTGATTTTGAAAAACTTATAATCTGATAAGAAAGAAAGAATTTAAAAAAATATATATATGAAAAAACTAACAAGCATAATACATATACAATTGTTGAAGAAGGAAAGAAGAAAAAAAATGGATTCAACCACGATTTTGGTAGTTACCTGCGAAAATTGAAAGCATGACTGGAGGGAGAAGATGAAATTTACCCAATTCGAAATTCAAATTAGAAGTGGAAGAGTGATTTTAGGAGAAAGATATGGAATGGGTATAGGAGAGAAAAAATTGATTTTGTATAAAATTATATATAAAAGCGTAAGAAAGTTTTAATTGGTTAAGTATACAAAAAGGTGGTGGGTTCCATTAATTATGGCAAAAAAAATTGAAATTATAATTACTGACAGTAAATAAATTAAAATATACCCTTATTAACTAATTACTTAGGGTTGTTTGCCAACTCACGTAATTTTCCCTAAAATCACCATTTCGAATCATTTCCACATGTGATTTGTTTTGAATCTTAAATTCTTCTCCATAAAATATAATTTTATATTTTGTAAAAAAAATACACAAAAATCAAGTTGGGCATGAACACATTATTTGTACTATGTGAAAAGATTATATTAAAAAATTATCTTCAACGTGAATAGATTGAATATGAAAGTGTAAAAAAATATTTTGTGTCATATGGCATATAGTTAATTCATATTTGAAGGGGTAATTAAGACTTTTCATAATTTAAGTGTACATTTATTAAATGTCCCAAATTTAAGAGTTCTTTAACAAGTAAATTTAAATTTCTTCATCTACGGCTGAAAAAAAAAAGCAAATGAAGAGTAAATTTAAAAACTTTTCAAATACAATAGAAAATATTTTTTAGTATTCGATAGGAAAATAAAAAATTACTATATTAAAATTATTTATATATAGTCTAATAAAACACTAAAAGATGAAAAGTGGAGGCTCAGGGGCTGAGTCCGCTGAGATGATCAATGTTGTGTTGAGTGGGTAGAGAGGAAATAATGAACTTGAAATGTTATTTATGAAATCTGTTTCTCACCTTCCTATTGAAGAAATCATTTTTCTCATTTTTAAGAAATTTATATTTCTAGAGAAAATGATTTTCAAACACATTTTGATTAACACAACATGAAAAAATTGAAAAATATTTTCTAATATCTTATTTTTTAATACCTCAACCAAAAAAAAAGAGGAGAGAGCAAGCAACGCAACGTGGAGAGATTAGAGCAAGAATACAAATTTGTGGTTGTTAAACATTTAGACCACATTACCCCTATAACCAAAAGAAGAATTGTGTGCTCCTTACTCTCCAATGGCTACTCCATTGGCGCCTCTTCATGGATTCAACTCACCAGCAATTCCATTAAACAAGCAAACACAGCTTCCTCTTCTTATGAAACGAAAGAGGCAATTAAGGAAGCCAATCAACGCCGCCGCCACCGATATAATTACTTCAGACCCAACTCAGGTGGAAATCACTTGGCAAATTGTTGCTGGCTCTTTGGGTACTATTCATACTCTATTCTACCTTCTCAATTTACGTGTCTTTCAATATTTTCAATTGTTAATTTTTAGGAAAAATGAATATTTTATGTTTGAATTGACGATCAAAATTAAAAAGGTTTAATTCTCGAAATTTGAAATGTGTCACAGAGAGGATATGAAGGTCGCGAAAGATCAATTGGTAATTGCGGGTTGTCTTGCTACTACTAGTCTATTCTTGTATAATTGTATATGGCTTGGTGGTAGGCTGGTACTGCTAACATTAAACATCGAGTCAGTCATAGTATCAACCTAATCATGTATTTTTTTATTTTTGGTATATGATGTTATCTGTGATTTATTGTGTTTAGATTACTGCATATTGTTTTTGTTACGGTTTCTTGTATATATTCTCTCCGCACTGTTTTGCTATTAGATATTATGTTTCTCTTCATTGTCGTTTTTTTACACCATTTTTTTTTAAGGGAAAAAAGACAAATATATTCCGAATCATCGTAAATGGTATACAGATACCATCGATCATACTTTTGGGATATTTATGTCCATGTCGTCCAAAAACTAG
This sequence comes from Solanum gracilifrons, assembly GCA_029582605.1. NCBI lineage: Eukaryota > Viridiplantae > Streptophyta > Magnoliopsida > Solanales > Solanaceae > Solanum > Solanum gracilifrons. The sequence continues at coordinate 4,620 of JAJOOH010004792.1, forward strand.
AGCATATATATCCTTTATATTGACATACATACACGTGTCATAATCTTATCCACCGACCCGATATTTATTAAATATTGGATCGATGAATAAGATTGTGCCACGTGTCCCTATTTAGTCTTCCGTTAGAGTAAAGAACATATATGCTCTAATTTTTTGACGGTAGGGGCACCAATGTTCCAAAAGTATGACGGAAGGTATCTGCATACCATTTAAGATAGTTTAGGGGTATATTTGTCGTTTTCCCCTTCTTTTAATCACTACTTTAATTGGCTTAAATTGAGGGTCTTTCGAAAACAACATCTTAATAAGACATGCGTATATTCTAACCTCTCAAGACTCCTATGAGATTTCATTGTATATGTTATTGCTATTGTTATTTCTTTTTTGGGATTAGCATGAGAACCATTTATGCAGCGGGTGTGACACCATTTGTGGTAGCAGGAGTGGAGTTTAGCAAGAGAATTGTTAAGTACCATTAATGCTAATTCTATTTAATTTCTTGCATCCCATACTCAAAAATCTGATAAAACTTGTTGGTTTTGTCAGGTAAAACAGAAGAAATGTGAAGTTTGTGGGGGTTCAGGACTTGTTCTTAAGAACAAATTTTATAAGAGATGTCCTAATTGTGGTACTAAGCTATCCTACTCTACTTTATGACATTCAATTTTTCTTCCTTTTTACTCTTGACTCTACAAATTGAATATCTCAAACTAGTAATAGGTCTTTAAGAATAAACCACAACTTTCATAGCAAACGGAACTATAGCTATGAAGCGCAATTATCGAAACTATAGCTATAGAACTTTATTATGTCTATTATACTTGCTATTTCTAAATTTATTTATTTTTTTAATGTGAAACAGGGGGATTTCTTCCTTGGCAGTCTTGGAGAAGATTCTTCACTGGTTAATACATAGTAGTACATTTGTGGAAGTTTAATACCAAGTTTGATGATTCACCCTATACATCTAATATACATATGTATACCACTTGTAAAATAGAAGATTTTGATATGGGTCTTCATGTATACACCATGCATATTCTTTTGACTTTAGACTTACTTTTCCTTTTTATCGATATGACACATTTCTATATTTATTAATAATTTACTTTTAAAATACTCATTTATTATATAGCCACATTAATCTGTATAATTTATTTTAGACCATAAGTTTCAAAAAATAAATAAATTGAGGGTATATATACACTTTCCCATTAGGAGAGAGGAGTATATTTAGAGGAAAGACATAATACTATATAAATATATCTTTTAACTTGGCCTTATTTCATATTGGCATAATACATAAACATGACCCTTAACTTAGCCTCAATGGACAACTATGCCCTCCAGCTTTGAGTATGCACAAGTAGACACTTAAACTTGTATAAAATTAAACAAGTAGACACACATGTCCTACATAGCATAATACACGTAGGACGCCATGTAGGACACAAAATTGTCATGTAGGGTGCCATGTAGGACGGATGTGTCTATTTGTTCAATTTTATACAAGTTTACGTGTCTACTTGTACACACTCAAAGTTAAAGGTCATAGTTGTCAACTGACATCAAGTTAAGGGTCATGTTTATGTATTATGCCTTTCATATTTATGTCATCCAATTTTGGGGGTGCATAAGTAGACATTTGAACTTGTACAAAGTTGAACAAGCAGACACATGAGTCCTGCGTGGCATAATACACATAGGACACACATAAGACCAAAAATGTCATGTAGGACGTGTGTGCCTATTTGTTTATATTTATAAAAGTTTAAGTGCTTACTTATGCAAAATAAAAGTTAGAGGGCATAAATGTAAATTGAGGCCAACTTAAAGGACATATTTATATATGACATAATACATAAACATGACTCTCAACTTGACTTCAGCTGACAACTATGACATTTAACTTTGAATTTGCACAAGTAAACAATTAAACTTGTATAAAATTGAACAAATAGACACATTCGTCCTACATGTCGTCTTACGTGTATTATGTCACGTAGAACACATGTATCTACTGGTTCAATTTTAAACAAGTTTAAGTGCATATTTATGCACTCCCAATGTTGGAGAACATAATTGTCTGCTAAAGTCAAGTTAATGATCATGTTTTTATATTATGCCTAGAGGAAAATATAAATAGTTGAGTGATATTGTGGTCCTAAAATAAACAAAAGATATATTATGGGACAAATTTCCAAACATAAGTGATTATCTAAAGAATTTACTCCATTTTTTAACACATTAAGTAACAACAGAGACATTTTGGATCAAACAAACTGATGGTGGAGATATTTTTACATCAAGTTATTAAGAAAAATATATTTTTACTCAATTTCACATAACTTAAGAAAAATCAACTCCACACAAGAATATATTCAGTCTAAAACAATGATGAAGCAAGGAAGTACAGCACTTGAGTCCTTTACAATCAAGTACTGTGACCTTGAATGATTTCCATATGTTTATAACAACAATTCATTGTCGTGACATGAAATTGCAACAATTCATTTCCATCAACTGCGCTTTTTGGGTGGTTTTTGTACTGGTCCAAATGACCTTTTCTTCACAGTTTCTCTGTAATTTTCAAATTTTTCCAACATATCAATGGTGTTGTTCACCCTTAGAACTTTCTTTATTGTTCGACGTTGCTTTGATGGATTTGTTGTGGATGCTAGAAAAATCTTCTCGATAATATTCCTAGATGGATGTCCAATTTCCAGTTCTGTTTAACCACAAAATCATGTTGTGTTAGAAAAAAAAAACAACTCCAAGTTAACTATGTTGTGTTCTATATGGGACATCACTACAGTAAGTACTCAGTGGCGGAGCCAGAATTTTCGATAAGAGGGTTCAAAATCTGAAAAAATAGATACATGAAGTAGCCGAAGGGGGTTCGACATCTGCTATATATACCTAAAAAACTATTTTAACCATGTAAATATAATATAATTTACCACAGAAAGGGGTTCGGACGAACCCCTAATGATAAGGTGGCTCCGCCACTGACAGTAATCAGTGGCGGAGTTAGTTATTATTGAGGAGGTTCAAAAATATCAAGACGTCAAGGGAATTCAATATATATATATATCAAAAATATTTTACAACTACTGAAAAATAACTTTTTATTTTTTCAAATTTGGTCAAACACTTTAAACTCGCTTTTAACTTTCAAGAAACATAGCCAAACAAGAGTCACCTGTAATGGTAATAAAAATACTAGAAGGAGAGAGTGAACTAAGAATTGAAATATAGAAACTTTACCACAAAACCATCTCCATAGAGGTTCCTTGTGTTGAGAAATGGTGCTGAATTCTGGTTTTTCTATGGGAGCATTGGTCTTATGATAACAATGTGTCCTCTCTCTCTGTGGCAAAACATCTGTACTCAGCTTACAACCACATTTGATAGTTTCTGTCACTAACATCCACATAGCATGCATTGAGTGATGTCAGAAAATTGTACTGTATATATAAGTAAAATATTAATTTCTTGAGCATTAATCTTAACAAAAAATTTGACTTCACTACTGAACTAAAGTGCTTTATGCATGGTTAACTTTGTGATAGCTCATGGAACTTAGAAACATGAACCAAGTAGTGTATGGAGAAGTTAAATATTGTTATTATTATCCAAATAAAGGTAGTGGGAATATATGTGGAAGTTTGCCAAAAGGAGAAAAGAGACAATGAATTAATTTAAGGATTTTGTAATTTTGTATTAAAAGCTCACAAGTAGGTACAATTTAAAAACTCGTGCAGGACAACGCAGATTTTGTTGGGGGTATATGACTCTACTTGAATCACTTCATACATTATCTGATTTCTTTGAAACGAGTGGTCAGGGGCGGATTTAGGAGGTCGAGAGGGTGTTCATCTTAACTCCGTTTAATAAAAATGTACATATAGATTTTGAATTTCCTAAACACAAGATAAGATGTTAGTATAGTGATTTAATTAGAGATTCAAAATTTATCTCCAGGTTCAACGTTCAAATTTAAGGCACTATATTCTCCTTAAATTAAAACTTGTGGTAGTTATTGCCGAAATTTTATAGAGTAGAGTGAATATGGTCCAAATCTTGAAAAAAGTTTTTCTCGATCACTTCAATGCCTATAATTTGAAAGATAAGATGAAAGAAAAAGCATTTGTTCATGTTAGTAGTTATAGTAAGTTGTTTTTTTAAAAAGATTTGAAACATGAAATCATCGACGACATCTATGGAGAAAGATGATGGAACCATTAAAACTAGTAAAATAAAAAATGACAACTACTAAAATATGTTAAATTACACTAGCGTAAAAAGGATCTTACACAGTCAAGATATAAACTAAATACATGTGAATTTAGCAGAAGTGTTTATGCGGAGTAATTACGTAGGAAAAGGATACAAGAGCATCAAATTGGAAAAATACAAAAATGCATTTTCATCAGATCCAGATCTTTTCTTTACCTCAGTAAAGAAGGCAGCATGTGTACTAAAGCTCCCGCTATGATAGCACGGAATCCAGGAAGGGATCGAACAAGGGTATATTCTACACAACCTATAGTGGGAAAATACATTTCACACAGGTCTACTACCATATTACAGAAAATACAACATATTCAAGTATCCTATAATTTCCTAAAGGAGCCCATACCTCCAAGTTCTTCACACCTAGGGCCGAGCAAATTGTGCCTACTGTAAAGCGAATATATTGACGTTCACATCTACTCAAAACATCCATAGTTGTTACATTTTGTAGCATACTGTCGGTATAAAGCAACAGTGATATTAAAGCTAATTACATAATGAACATTTGGTGAAACTGTATCATACGACATGTTGGGTTCTCAATTCTGAAGCGAAGTGTATACGCCAACAAGAGATGTAGCCAACCCTTTGTAATCGCACCACGAAGCTGAAAAAGAAAACGGATGGAGGCTTCTTATTTTTTAGTTTTTGCCTGAAGGAAGAAACATTCACGGCCCCAAAAGTATCCTTCCATAGTTTTGAGGACATTGAGCAGATGATTGCAAGGGAAGAGTCTCAAAGCCAGTGCCCTGAACACGATTTTCTATAGTTCCAAACCGGCTCATTCCACCATTTACAATGTTGTAGCATGCCGCAACTGTGGCTGGCTGTACTACCATCATACTAGAACTTGAAACCTGAGCTTGGCTATGTACAGTTTCTGCAGGCAGATTGTGAAGTTGTCCATTGCGCCTATTCTCCATACCATATCCTATACCAACACCTAGATTCAAGCTAACTGAGCCATTTTCTTCCGTCCTGACCCTTGAACCCCCAGTTACAGGTGCTGATCCTGCCATTTCATGGTTATTAGTCCTGGCTGCTGGTACATCGTGATTGTGTTTCCCCTCATATGTAGTAATTACAGCTTTGGGATCATGGGAAGCCCTCTCCACATGTTTCCTGACAGGGCATCCAGCATTGGTGCACTTGTAATAACTCCTACATCACATTCACATGAGCACCACAAAAACATAAGAAACTCACGCCAAGATTAGGTTCGTTGTATTTTGGATGTAGACTTTACAGTTTTTGAGGAAACTGACTATTTTCTATACCTAAAATGATAGCTAAATAATCACCCTCCTTCCAAAGACTACAAAATTGAAAGAGAGGTCAACAAATCTATGTTCTTTCGCCTTCCTGTTTAAAGTACGCCAAATTAATGAAAACATCACCAGGTCCTCCATGCAAAGATATTCAGAAGTTTATCAGAGATTTGATGAATTGTTAGATGCATGGTCTCTCTGCCTGCTCGGTCTTCAGTTTAACGATTTCCACCCATGAAAGCTAATTAAGGGTATTTGGAGTTTCAGAAAGAAAATTTAGGAGATCAGATATTCATACTGTGAAAATAGAAAAATTTTCAATTGACTTAATACATATTATAGTAGGTTATCAATTCCTATGCTAATAAAATAAGTATATATTCTATAATTAAATAGAATATCCTGAGGTATCCTATAGAATATATTCTATATGATTTTCTTCATTTAATACAATAGATCTAGGTGTGCATGAATCTAGTCACAAACTACCTTGATATTTTAACACAAAAAAGGTTTTATTCACTTGTCCTATATTCCTAATTAACCATTTACCTGAAGCTAATCAATCAAGCCTGAAAACCATTCACCCTCTACTACTTAGATGTCTCACTAGAAGTTCATTCAGCTCATTCTGAAATGTTTGTTTGATAAGCTGTATATAGAACTCTATGGTCTGCTGCTGAAACAAGGGCATTACAATCATGCCTTTGGCAAATAAATGAAATACTGAGTGGTCCAACTTCCTATATTTTAGAGGTACAAGGTTCACACGCTGTCATGCAGGTGCATATTAAACCTTGCTTTACTTCATTATTTCAAGGGTATGAGGGTTGAATCTAGGACCTCCAAATACTTTAGGCCATTATGCTATTAAGGAGCTCTCCAGAGTACCAACAATTAAATGAGCAGCGAAAAACACAGATTGGATATAAATGATTATTTAAGTGACTGTTTCTCTAATGGCAGCTTCACATGCTCCAAGTTAACCTACAGGGCATCACGTGGTAATTAACCTCTCAATCAAATTTTAGCCAAAAAAGTTGTCAAAGTAATACATTCAATAATGGCACTGCTGCCATTAATCTATCATTAACACTGCCAATTTTCATATGTATTATTAATACTATGATATGTCTCTCTAACTCCAAGGTAGGGGTAAGGTCTGCGTACACTCTGTCCTCCCCAGACCCCACTTTGTTGGATTACACTGGGTATGTTGTTTTGTACTATTAATACTGCGATAAATAAAAATAGGAGTGGATTCAGAACCAAGAAAAATCTAATGGACCAAAATTGAGTGTAAATAATATAACATAAAATATCAAACAAAAAAATTAGGTGGAAAAGTGGGTCAGAAGAGAGTGCTAGATGGGGAGAGGGAGGGTTGAAGAGCTAAATATGTTCATTCTACATAATAAACTTTATTTGATTTATGCACATGGCTACCAAGCAATGAGAATTGACATATACATGATTTCAAATCATTTCTCAACAGTTGGTACAGACTCATCTAAGACCTCATTAAGAGAGTCAAATTAGTTGAAAGTGTTTACATTCTAAGCTGACTATGTTACAGACCCAAAACTTTCTGCTATAACACATGACTTCCCAATTTTTCCAGTTATGGTTGTATGGGATTGTAAATAAGTTTCAGTTCACACATTAATAAGACATCACCACTACATCTCATCTCACCCAAAACAATAGTTGAGTATCTATTTCTTAACTTTGCTAAGTGACACTGTTATTGAGAGGGGAATCTATCGAGTCGACTAGAAAGACGGCTTAGAACATCATGGGGAACTCCCCCTAAAAGTATTGATTTACTTTGGACCATAACACTTAGGATTAGATGCCACACAATGCTTTAGATACCTGGGATTAGGATTACCACGGACCACCTTTTGACCGTATTTCCGCCACCGGTATCCATCATCCAATATATCAACTTCACTCACAGTTTGAACAACAACGCGTGGTTCACGGATAGGCTTAACAATTGGTGTAATATCCATGCCACCATCCATTTTCCTGCTTAAAGATTCAATTGTTAAATTGGACTACTACACAGGAATAAATTTAGGACCCTTAGTTTTTACCTTCTTTTTGCAAATGAATCATCCTCGTCCATCTGATCATTAGCGCTGTGCAACTGAGACACTGTACCTTCAAGACCATCATCACCTGCTTGTCGAGGTGATAGTGGAGTGCCGCTGGGCTCAGTGTTACTAGTCTGGGCATTAGTGTTGAATTTGTCTTCAAGAAAAGATAAATCAGAGAGAGGAATAACTCCATATGAGATCAAAGAAGCTTCAATAAAGACTACCATGTCATGCATTTGTTGAGTAGAGAAACAACCCTTAAAGAGCAATTCAATTTACCTTCTTGACCAGTGAGGCATGCATCTCTCTCACCTCTGTCTTCTTGGATGGAAGTAAGCGCACCAGGAGTAAACCTACGGCTGGGCTGGGGTTTAGGATGATCATGGGAACCTTTATACACAATCTCTGTTATTTGTCCATCAGGAGAGCGCTCAAATATCTTTTTAACTTCACAGTTTGGGTATGTACATTTGTAGTAGCTCCTTGGGAATTCACTTCCTTTAACAAGTTTCTGGCCATACTTTCTCCAGTTATACCCATCTTCTGATGATCTCTCAGCTGTTACCGATGATACATCTTTATTATCAGCATGTGACCCTTGCGAGCTTGGATTTGATTGACCTCTCTGATTTATTTCCTCATTATCAGTTGCAGCAGCAGAAGTACTAATTGACGAGGCTTCTAAACTAACAGATGCAGGTAGACTCAGCTCTTTTGAATCAGGCATCTCGCTTCCAACAAGAGCTGAAGGTGCTAATGATTGAGAAAGATATCGATCTTGAACTTGAATCAGAGGTTCACTTTGCTGTTGGTTGAAACCTGCAGAAATCTTCATTACAACAGTGTATTAGGAATTAACTCAATTCAACTCAGTTAAAATAATAGTGAAGCTCACATGTTGCTTCTTTAGGTACTAAAAGAAAATACAAAACTAAATCTGTAGGGCCTTCTTATTGTTGTTGGATCCTCTATCATTAAATCCATAAAATGTAGAAAGAAAGGAAATGCTTCCAAACCCCAAAGTATCAGTCAAGTGAGATGAGCAATTCATCAGAACCACACATACACTCAAATGTAGAGGAAAAAATTGGTGACATATATGGAAACCAAATACACGATGCAAACAAATCATCATTTTCCTGCAACGAGTTAACACCTTTTGATTATACTTTTAACAGCTACACGCCATTCTTTTCATTTTTTTATAAAGTCCATCTTCAAAATTAATTCATTTAAGGGTCTTGAACTATCAACAAAAGAGATGTAATCACCTTGTTACAAAAACTGAAAAAAAAAAAAAAAAAAAAAAAAGGTGCAATCTTTGTACCATCTTATTTTCCTGTTAAAGAAAGAAGTGACCAAAATCCCACCCCGTTCCCACAACTTTGGTCACAAAGAAGTTATCTCTCACTTGCAGATGCCTTTTGTATGTTTGTAATTCATATACAAAAAGATCAACAGAATTACTTTGACTGACATTTCATGTTATAATTACAAGAATACAACAGGCATCAAAGTGCAAAGAATTGAGCTATAGTCCTTTTTTTATTGGCAATAGCTCAATCCTTTCACGAATGAGATGTGGCAAGTTAGTGAGTGGGTGTGTGTGAGAGAGAGAGAGAATCTCAAGAACACCAAAGTCAGATTTTTAAGCAAATTTCTGAATCAAGCACAGTTCAATTTAAGGAATGGATTGGCCCATTGAGAAGTTTTAAAGGGGGAAGAGAACATAACTAATATCCAATAGTGCTCTTGTTGTATTTCCTTGTTTCTAATCTAATTCAAGCTATAGGCTTTGAATAAACCCTAGGCAATTTATTTCCAATATGCGAAGGATAACAGTCAAGGGCATTACCACCGCAGCCTCCTTCGCCAGTGATCCTGATGTAGAACTAGATCCAATAGCAAATTTAAACTCAAATTCGCTGGTCGTTTCACCATATGCATTTCCACTGGAACAGCTTCTCATAAATGAAAAAGCAGCACTCCCACTAGAGTCTTGCATTAGTTGAAACTTGGAGAAGGAACCTGTGGTCGGAGACGGCTCAGCCTGCAGGTTATAAGATACACCATTCAGTGATCACAATCTTCTTTCCAAAATAGAAGCAGCATCTGAACATAGGATAACCAAAGTGATACAAATTTTCCTCTTTTTCCTCAGCTTCCTCCTCCTTTATAGGGGAAGAAACCTTTTTTTTTCTTTTCGCTATCTTTGTTTATCAATTATCATACCATCTCAGTGGTGGGTGAAGATGCTTTCAAGAAAAAATAGATGCTACTTGTAGTAGTTTCATTTGTGATTCATCACCAGCCACTGAAGTTGGAACCTTTCAATATAAGACTTAAGTGACACATGAAACACACATGCTTATAATAATCATACTGGTTAGAATAACAAAAGAGTATATAACTTTCTGATGCCATTATTATGGCCACATTCATATCACCAGTATCTTTTTCTCTATGGAACAACTTAGTGGTAAGCTGAGCACCTTGCCAAAAAGGAAGATTCAACATGTGAAGAAACACACTGACGGCTATATATGCAGGGGACGGCAGAATATAATTCTAAGAAAATGTAGAAGAATAATCATACATCAGCATCCCTAATGTAAGCATCAAAACCTACGGTTGCAAATTTCACAGAAATCCATATATATATATACGTTTTCCCCAAAATAGCACTCAGGTGGGGAAAAGGAATCAAACAACAAATTGCAATAAAATGAAAACAACCAAACATATAATTAATAGTTCAAAATGTACTTTAAGAAAGCAGCAATCACATCAATAAATTCCTCCGGTCCTCCACTCCAGAGTATCAAATAAGGAAAACAATTTGAAGACAGCACAACTATATTACTTTCAAATTAGCAATCAAAATACTAGTCAAGATATCCAATTTCATTTTCTTAACAAACGAAAAAGCATCTAGTTAGGTTATCGGATCCCAAATCTGAAAGTGAAATTTGTAAAGTAGAACTAACTTTGATGTTAGAAAGAAGAACGGGAGATTCGAGAAAGGATGAAGGACTGAGACCAGGAGGGATGGTGATACATGCGGAGGGGCGAGAGATCGGGAGCTTGGCAGGTGACATGAGCTTGTATTTAGCACCGATGTTGGATCCAACGGCGGAGGAGACGGTGGGGTAGAAGGCAGCATCGGAGCTTGCAAATTTGACTTGCTCAGAAGATTCATTGATGGAAGGGAGTGGAGATGAGTGGGTGTATTGGTGAGGGTGAGAGTGGGAGTAAGACTGAGAATCTTCCATTGACGGATTCAGAAGAGTTTTTTTTGGAGGTAGGAGGAGACACAGTCAAAAGGGGAGAAACAGGATGGGGATGTGGGGTAGGGTGGGGATGGGGATGTGGGGGGATGGAAGGGACAAGGGATGAGGTAAGGCTAGGCTAGGGATGACAATGGGGCAGCCGATATGGTTGTGGGACCGTTGAGCTCAACTCGTAAATTTTTTAATAAACCGTCCTACATAATAATGAATAATTTATGACAATTAGGGTTAATACATAAGCATGATCATTAACTTGGCTTGAGCAAGTGTGCACTAGATACTTAAACTTGTATAAAATTAAACAAGCAGACACACGTATTCTACATGACATAATACATGTAGAATGTGTGGCATGTAGGACGAATGTGTCCATTTGTTCAATTTAATACAAGTTTAAGTGTCTACTCCAAACACATATGCAGCAGATCTTTAAACTTGTCCCTTTTGACACTCTAATTCAACCTTGTTCCATTTTAACCCTTCAACTCCAATTTTTATGTTCCATTTTGACACTTCTAAGTGATGTGGCAGAGAGTGTGCATCACACATTCTCTAAGAGAGTGAAAGACAAAAAAAAAAGTATTTCTTTTTAAATAATAAAAGATTACCCTTCAATTCTATTTCTTTTATGTACCATTTAACACAAAATACTAATTTTAAGATTTCTTTATTTCTATATATGTTATTCAACTGCAATTTTGCATTTTAAAAATTGACGATCATCCGTTAATTATTGTAAAAAATTAAAACTGACGGATTATCATTGTATTTTTTTTATAAAAAAAGTAACAATTTCTTTTTAAGAGTTTTTCTATATTTTTGCGTGAAAAATAACCGACGAAAGTGTCGATTTTCTTTCTTAAAAAAATCAATGACAACCCAACGAAGTCTATCGAGTTTCAACATTTTTTGGTAGTGTTATTAATTAGCAATGAACATGAATTTTTTTACTCGTATTTAATTAGTTGAATGAAAAATTAGAAAGCTGATATTTGAGTTAGTCCAAGTAGATTAGTTATGAAAAAAAAATATGTGACGTTATTTAAATTAACTAATTATTTTTTAAAAAAAACAACACACTTTCGCTGATTATTTTTTCACACAATAATGTACAGAAACTCTAAAAAATATATTTTTTTTAAAAAAATAATGGATATTTTTTTTTAACACAATAATGGCATGTGAAGTACACACATCTCATTTGTTGATTCTTTGGAAAGAAGTGTCAAAATGGAACATAAAAATTGAAGTTAAAGGGTTAAAATGGAACAAAATTGAGTTGGAGTGCCAAAATAAAATTTAGGGACAAATTTAAGGGTCTGCATATGTGTTTGGCCTTTTTTTTTTATTTTTAAACCATCATGTTATGTTTCATATGTACCTAACTTGCATAAATTCGCTCGGTATAAATTTATAGTAGTTTTTTGTTAATTGAGTTTAATATGAAACATAAAATTCATAAAAATATTTTTCGCTAATTAACATCTCAACAACTAATTAATGGTTTCTAGTTAGCATTTCAACAATTGTTTCTTAATCGCTAATTAATGTTTCTAACAATGAATACAGTTTAAACTTTTTTTAAAAAAAAAAATTAAAGTCAAAGTTTAATATAAAAGTTTGTATTTTTTATTTTTATTAATTACAAAAATTAAATTTTCTTTGGGTTCCTATTTGGTATCTTAAACTCGCTCGTTCATATTATCTGTTAAAAATAACTACGTCAACTCATCCCGACTCGCCTCATCCCGCATAATATTAAATCTATCTTACGCTGTATAGCTCTAAATTCATTCCATAACCGCTTTGTCCCGCCCTATTGGCATTCCTACCAACAAGGGCCGAGTGTAAATGAGTAGGAAAAAAACAAATAATTTATGTAAAAATTTGGAGAAAATGATCAAAATGGTCCTTGATGTATTGGTGTTGCTTTATTTTGGTCCTCAATATATTCTAGGTGATTGAAATAGTCCTTCATGTATGACAAAATGTGTTCAATTTAGTCTTTTACCCTAAACTT